>VXAC01007801.1:499302-597985 GCA_013399225.1 Rhipidura dahli
GCGAGGGGGGGGGGGGGGGGGTGGGGGGGGGTGTGGGGGGGGGGGGGGGGTTCGTCCTCGAGAAAGGGAGGCTCAGAGGGGAGGCTTATCACTCTCTACAGCTCCCCAAAAGTAGAGTGTAGCCAGGCAGGGATCGGGCTCTTCTTCCACATAACAAGCAACAAGTTACAGGGAAGTGGCCTGTAGTTACCCCAGGGAATGTCTAGATTGGATATTAGGAAGAATTTCTTCATGGTTATCAAGTATTGGAACAGGCTGCCCGGGGAAGTACTGGAGCCACCATCCCTGGATGTATTTAAATGTGTAGATGTGGCACTGAGGGACATGGTTAAGTGGCAGCCTTGGCAGCGCTGGGTTAATTGGTTGGACTCAATGATCTTAAAGGTCTTTTCCAACCTAAAGATGCTTGCGAGTCTACAGCAATATATTTGCCCACCTACCTTAGCAGTTTGACAGCATCTCAGTCTTAAAAGCAACTTAAATCTCTACTCTCAGCAATTTCAGGGAAATCTCTACTCTCAGCAATTTCCAATTCCAAATATTAAAACCAGAGTCTCTTTTCCTTTTTAATTCTCAGAAGATCATCTTGGAGTCTTTGGATTTTGCTTGTAGCATAGCCAAACAGAAAAGCAGAAAAAGTAAAAGGTCACTGATTTGTTTTTTTCCCTCTACAACTAGCAAGAGCAACTTATTTCATTTTGGCATGATGACACTATTCTGGAAATAAAATCTTGAAAACATAGCCTGAATTTCAGGAAATCAGACCAATGAAAAAGAGCATGCACAAACACTTTACAACTGCAGAAGCTTCACACCACTTTACAAGCAGGCCATACAGCACCGTGACAGAACTCAAGCCAGAGTAGCAGAAAATTAAATTAAACTGAGAAAAAAAAAATCCCTCTCTGTTCTCCTCAGAGAAGCTTCTGACTAAAGATCTCATTATTGACAACAGCTAGGAAACAGCTGTATTTTTCTTCCAGCACTTATCCCCAAATTCCTGCAAAAAGACAACACTCTTTCCTCTCGTCAGGACTTGGTGAGGTTCAGTGCCCTTTTGCTCCTGTGTCCCTTATGAAGTTGTGAAATCATTTAGGAGACAGCAGTGCTGTTGGGAAAATGAAATGCAATCCTCTTGAGCAACAGCCATTAAGGCTGCTCATAGTTTTATTTTTAAGTATCTGCTTTTCTGTGAATCAAGCAATCATAAAAGGCATGAGCAAAACTTCCTGATAATTTTGGACACCTCTTCAGAGATTTGTAATTTTAGTCTTCTACTCACAAAGTTACCCCATGTTCCTTAGGGACTGACATTACAGCGTAAGAGAGTGTAGCAGCTCAAGAAAGATTAACTACCAAGAATCAAGGAGTGCTCATGCAAGAACATCACATAATGTTCTGTAAAGACTGCTCTGAATTCAGAAAAAGTCAATTACAAGTTCTCTTCTTGGGAGGAAAATTACAAAAATATTTAATCTTTCTCCAATAGGACAAATGAGGCTTCATCTCTGTCTCCTTCAGGAACAAATAAGGTGTTTTCTGGTCAGGGAAAGGTTTAAACTTTTACTGTGCTCTATTTTTTATTTTTTTTTTTTTTAATTTGTGGGCCCTCTACAAGTAATTTCAATATATACAAACACTAGTCAACTGGCCACTAATTCCATTTAAAAACAATGCTTTTAAAGGACTGCCTTACAAAACTGAAATCCAAGAATTCTTTCTGAGAAGCATACAAGATACTGATCATTAGAAACCATCCTAAGCTGTGCTGAATCACTGAATCATTTAGGCTGGGAAAGATCTCCAACATCGTCAACTTTTGACTGATCACCACCTTGCCAACCAAACCATGGAACTAAGAGCCATGGCCAGTTATTTCTTGAACATCTCCAGGGATGGCGACTCCACAAACCTGGGCAGTCAATTCTCATGTTTAACAACTATTTCCATGAAGAAACTCTTTTCTGATGTCCAACCTGAACTTCTCCTGGTGCAGCTTGAGGCTGTGTTCTCTTGTCTGGGAGAAGAGACCCTAAACTACAAAGAACTTCAAGAATTCCCATATTACATAAGCAGAAATACAAATCATCATGCATATTCTGGGCATGTATCCTTCAAAGTTTTTCCTTCCAGTCAAGACGATGGACCTTCACAGGAAAATTCTCACCCATTGTAGAAGTAAGTCTAGTAGAAACTAGACTTAATTTACCTATAAATATAAATAACTTATCTTGTTTTCAAATTTACTGTCAGCATCTGACACTTGCTGGAAAGATACAAGTTAGATTTTGGAATCTCTAGTGCTAGAAGAGAACTGCCAAAAAAACTGGAGAAACTAAAAAAGTCTATCCTGCCTTTTAAATGGAAGATCTTTATTGTAGTTTCCAGAGTGGACACCACCTTTAATCAAAATAGCACCACAGTACTATGTTTGTGGAAAAATCATAGAATCATAGAATATGCTGATTTGGAAGGGATCGAGTCCAACTCCTGGCCCTGCACAGGACACCGCAAGAGTCCCACCATATGCCTGAAAGTGTTGTCCAGCACCCTGAGAGCACTGTCCAAACTCAGGCTTGGTGCTGTAATCACTTCCTTGGGAAGTTTCAGCCCCACCACCCTCTTGGTGAAGAGCCGTTCTCCAACCTAATTCAGCTTCAGGTTGTTCCCTCAGACCCTATCTCTGGTCACCCAGGGAAGAGATCCAGGTCTGCCTCTCTCCCTCATGTTGAAGACCACAATGATGTTTCCCCTCAGTCTCCTCCAGGCTGAACAGATCAAGTACCCTCAACCACTCCTCATATGGCTTCCCCTCCTGAGCCTTCACCATCCTCAAGACCCTCCTTTGGACATGCACTGGTATCTTAAGGTCTTTCTTATATTGTGGCACCCAAAACTGCCCCCAGGACTCAAGGTGAGACTGCTCCAGTGCAGAGCAGAGCAGGACAATCCCCTCCCTTGCCAGGCTGGTGATGCTGTGCCTGATGCCCCCCAGAACATGGTTGGTCCTCCTGGCTGCCAGGGCATTGCTGACTCATGTTCAACTGGCTGTGGACCAGGACCCAGGTCCCTTTCCATAGTGTTGGAAACTACCATTTTGCAGGACAAAGGCACCGCCACATAGACTTTCACCTCCCATTGTTTGCCCACACTTGGAGCACAGTATTGAAACACACACTGATCACTGAGAATTAGAGGCATCTATTAAAACCGAAATAAAGAGGCAATATTCCTACTAGGATATGAAGATCTGCAATGGGTACATTGATCACAGATATCTTTTCCATAACCACTATTAATTTCCACATAAGCTCAGCATGCCCCCAGGCTGTGTGCTCTAGGAGCCCAGAATTCCCCCAAAGTTTGGGATGCAGCCAAAGCCCTGTGGGCAGCAGGGCAGGGAGGGGATTCTGCCCCTCTGCCCCGCTCTGCTGAGACCCCACCTGCAGTGCTGCATCCAGCTCTGGGGTCCCAGCACAGCAAGGACAGGGAGCTGCTGGAGCCAGCCCAGAGGAGGCCACCAAGGGGAGTAGAGGGATGGAGCAGCTCTGCTGTCAGGAAAGGCTGGGAGAACTGGGATTGCTCAGCCCGGAGAAAAGATGGTTCCAGGAAGACATTAGAATCCCTTACAGCATCCAAAAAAGCATACAAAAAGGCTGGAGAGAGGGATTTTTTACAAGAGCACATAGTAATAGAAGAGGGAAAATAGTTTTAAGGTAAAAGTAGACAGATATAGATTAGATATTAGGAGGAAATTCTTTACTGTGAGGCTGGTGAGGCACTGGCACAGGTTGCCCAGAGACGCTGTGGATGTCCCATGCCTGGAAGTGTTCAAGCCCAGGCTGGATGGGGCTCTGAGCAACCTGGTCTAGTGGAAAGTGTCCCTGCCAATGGCAGGGGGGTTGGAATAAGATGATCTTTAAGATCCCGTCCAACCCAAATCATTCTGTTTTTATGATGATTCAATGATTGCTAACATGACTTGCTCCACTACTTCTCTCTATTTCCAATTATCCAGAATTACAAAAACTGATTTTTGGAATTGCACATAAAAAATCAATAGTAAGAGTTCTGCCAATTGTTCCAACCCAAAAAATGATGATGAGAGATTTGTCTTCCTTAAAGCAAGTTAACATGACTGTATTCGTGAATTTAACTCCAAAATCTTGGTAATCACCATTTCCACATCTAATCATTATTAGGACTTAATTCATAAAGCATTCCCCCTCTATTTACAGATACCTTTCAAGATTAAAATCAATTTACTCATCTCTAGCATATGGGTTTTTTACATCTACCATCTGACTTTTTTTTGACAATCAGAATTACTATATGTGTTAAATGCTGAACTTCAAGTGGAATAGAGGCATAAACACCATTAATTCCTCTTCAGCTGGAACACTGTCTGTGAAAGACTGTCCCATTTCTGATTAATGGACAATACTGAAAAATCAAAAGGCAAGGCTAAACAAGGCTATTCTATTATCTTTAGTTTACTGGATAAAGTTCAGTAGAGACAAATGGTGTTTATTTACTCAAACCTTCCTACAGAGATTGAATGAATGTTTGCCATACTCTGGAGCCACATGTTTCAAATTCAAGCAGACTGTGTATACATCTCTCTTTCTCACTTAAAGTGTTCTAATTACCAAATAATTTAACAATACTTAGACATTCTCTGTATATTCAAGTGATAAAGGTGAATTCCACGTGGGAAAAATGTGATTGTACGCTTCACCAAGAGTTAAATGTCAAGAAAGAGTAAAACCTAGGAATCTGCAAATCCCAAAAATAATTCCAAAACAAAAAGTAATTTTTTCTTAAACAATACTAATATTTTCTACCCTCATGTTGTAGACAATGATTTGTAAATTCTTGCTACAGCTGATAATAGTCAAAAACATATCTGACTCAGACATTGAATGACTGACTTTTTTCTGTTTTCAAGCTGTTTAAAGCTCTGCCTTGTGTCTTATACATTTAATCCTAATTCTCTATAAGCATTTGAAAAAGAAAAACTTTGTTGCTCATACATTAAACACTGAATCCTAAGATCAGCTCAGAGCAGAACAGAATATGACAAGGTTTGCTGTACTTTACGGTTCTTCTCTCCTAGATTTGTATACATAATGTCAGCTATAATTTTTCAGGTCTCTTTTAACTCTGTTGCACTGCTAACAGAACTGCAGCTGCTCTTTATTTATTTCTATCCTTTTTTTTCCCCCCTGGTCATAATACACAGTCTGTCTGGCTCATTTTCAACCTATTGAAATATTTCAATTCTAAAAAAAGTACAATAGGCCATAACCACTTGCGTGCTTATGCTTAGGAAGCCTCCCTCCCTCCTCTCCTCAATCTTCTGTGAGTTTCTGAAGTCTAGAAACAAAACTGGAAATTCAAGTGTATGTCTTAAAACAAGTTTGGTTTGTGTTGTTATAGCTGTTCCCTTCTGAGATTAAAATACTCTACAAAACTAGTAGTTCTCGAGGTAGTACTTCTGGAACTATGAAATGCAGACATCTACAAAAAGTGTGACACAGACATGTAACCAACTCAAGTTTTATAAACTTAATGCCTGCTCAGTTTCAGCTACAGAGATAGCTGCCAGTGCATTGAATTTATCCAAAAAGTACACATCAATGAACTTTCTTCAGGTCAGGGAAAAGACAAGTTTGTGGTGGAGAAAGTAGATTGAAAGTTGCCTTGTAGACCTTATTAGTAGTGGTTGTTTTTCCTAACGTCATTTTATGTATGGCTGTTAGAACCTGATATACATACTTCAATGAAGCACTGAAAAAATCCAGATCATCAAATTTTAAAAATCATGGTCAGATTTTACATTTTAGATTACTACTGCAAGGCCCCTTAGCCTCCTCCCACAAAGTCACTTTATTTTAAAAAATATTTTCTTTTTTTTTTTTTATACCACAAATATCTTCCTTCCCGCAGTGAAATGAACACTAATTAAAAATGCATAACTCATATGTTACATTATGTGAGCCCATGAAACCAGGAAGGAGCAAAGCAAACTCTCTATTTGGAGTGCAGGAAGAAACAGAAACCTGTGCTGAGTCAGGATGTTAAATGAGGAAACCACTTTAACTGCTTTGTTAAGAAGTTATACCAACAGCACTGGCTGTGAGATTGCCTGTAAAATCTGAGCAACAGTATTTGCTTTAAATGCATGCAAATATTTTTGATTTCATACCTGAGTGGCAAATGCACGATTTATCAAATGGTCCAGCACTGAGGCTCCTCAGCAGAGAGGGGATGTTGCACAAACAATACTGTCTTTGCTACAACATGTTATACCACGATTTAACTTTAATAATAAAAACAGTGTTACTTTGAGTGGGGGATAGAAGCATAACAAGAGTCTATCTCTCTTGTCTTTTATTAAAAGTGATTTCAAAAGATACTGGCAACGGAGCAAGTATTCAAGCTGTATATACTCAGTATCCCCCAGACTTCAAGAACTGCAATGGAAATTAAATATCCATGATTCACCTAAGTAGCATCCCCACTCTAGATCAGCCCTCAAAGAGCAGGTCCAACAACTATTTAGAGTCCTGAGCATACCCATCTTTGATTTCAGGTAAAAAACCAGCAACTGCAAGGGCCTAAGGCCCTTCTTGCATCCTCATGTCTGGGAGGCCATACTTTGTTCACATGATTCTATTTCAAGAGTCCTCAGAAGACAAGTTATAGATCCCTGGCAGAACTCCTGCACAAAGCGAAGACACTTTATACTCGTGGCAGTATAACTGTTGCTGATCAATTTAGCAGAAGCATCTAATTAATAGCACACAATCAAATTATTCTGAGAAACCTTGTTTCATCTCAGCCCTAACCTCTCAACTGAAATTCTGTAGTTCTGAAAACTCAAACCCCAGTTGATATTTGATCTTCACACCCCTGAATCCAAAAGTGAGGTCCATAACTCTGTTGTAAGTTCTACAGAGGACCAAGTAACTACCGTTAACCTGAGGAACAGAGCAATCACAACCACTCAGAATGCTTATCTGAATGAGTAACAGAAGTGTGCTTTCATTTATAAAATCTTAGCCTAGTCACATGTAAAATGTGGCTTAATGTTAAGTACCTTAAAACTTCAAAACCTTAAAACATAATTATTTCTTAGTTAGTAATTAATGCCTTCCACAGTGATAGCTGTAGATTCAATAAGGGCAGTTGCAAGGAAAATACAGTCCCGAACATCAAAGCCCCAAGGCTATTAGTAAAAATGTGGCTCCTAGGACTCCTTTGCTCCCCAGGGCAGGAAAAAGGACTTTGGGAGACAGCCTGGCTGTGAAAGGTGGAACATTTTCAGCAGGCACAATGGCTGGAAAGCCAGGAATACCAACCCTACACACTGCATGTGGCACAGATTAGTTTGCTCTTTTGTTTTGGTTGGTTGGTCTTGTTTGTGATACTTGGAACAGCCAGTACACATCTCAGTACTCAGGTTCTGGTGAACTGCATTTTGCCCAGGTAAGCTAATTTTGGCAGAGAATCCGAAACCTGCCCTGGATGTAGGTTTTTGATTTGCAAACCCTTCCCCTGTAAGTTCCATGGGAGCAAAGGAGAACAGACAGCCCTCCTACTTCCAGACAGAGAAGATGGGAAGGAAAACGACTAGATGAGATTTATCAAGGCTTTCCTCACAGTCTAAGGAAGCCCGATGAAAAAAAAAACAACAGTCTGGAAATCACCCATGCATTCTAGGATTGTCTCATTCACATTTTAGGCAGAAAACTGTGAGTTAGATTGAAAGTAATTATGAGTTCTGAATCTACCACTGTGTGAAGATTGGGCAAGAGGTTCAGTTGTGAATTTATGTAGGTCTGCTTAAGCCCATGGTGCTAATCTCTGTGTTTTTGTACTACACTGACAGAGCTTCTCAATGGGTTTTTTTTTACCATACTTAAAGTAAACAATGGGCTGAAATGAACATCTCGTATCTTCAGATGTTTATCTGGAATTACTGCCCTACAGCATGCAGGCAACTCTCTTTGGCAAGTAAATCCTTTCATTTCTATCTGTGTATTAAATTCAGAAGAAACAAGTGTTTATTCATAAACCATAGACAAGATCTGGACAAAAAAACCCCAAATCAACATTACTTCAACTGCAATGAACAATGTGCTGGACATTTACAGGTACTTAATATCAAGTCAACAGAGAATGCTAGCTCTGCTAATATTGCTTTTCAGCATAGCTTTAGAATAATGATTTTTTTAAAAGATAAGTTTGATCTGTAATTCAAATCACACTGTATCTTTGATTTGCTACCCCTTCCTCCCCTCACACTCTCTTTCCTCCTCCCTCCCCTCAAAAAGCTTTATATAGAGTGGCTGGAAAGCAAAGTAGGGATCTATGCAGACACTATCCATCACATTTCTGTCTTAATTGAATGACACCAGAATGAGATCGATAAAATGTAACAAGAGACAGCTTTGCATTTCCACACTCACTTATTCTCCCTCTCTATTACTGCCAGCCATCACCGTGACCAGAAAGCCTAAGTATTCAGTCTGAACGTTGCTGCCAAGCAAGCTGTTAGTATATGAATAAACTTGTCAGGAAAACAATAAAACTTACAATACTGGGAAAGGCCAAAATGTCAAAAGGCCACTGCAAGCAGCATTAAATATGCTGGTTTTAAAGCTGAACTATAGAAACATATGAAGAGTTTCTAAATAACATGGGCACTGGCAATTCTTCAGATATTATTCCCCTCATTCCCCCAAGACATGTCTGTGTGCGTGTGTGTGACCGTCTGACATGCAGTTGTTGTGACCTGTTGGCGCAAATCTGCAATTTCAGCAATAAACCCACACCAGCTGTGATTTCCCTATGTTCAAGGATTCTGAGATCTCCAATGCATTATTGATAACCTCGCTGCTGTGCTAAAAGCAGAGGCTGATTCACTCATAATCCCAGACTTTTCCTGAAAAGCTCCAGATTCACATACCAATCGATCATGAGAAATAAAATGAAAAAAGCCCATTTCAAAACCAGGCTACTCTTTGAGTACTGCATCCATTTCAGTACGCATGCTAAGTAAAAATTTAAGCTTTTTTCAAACTCTTTGTTTCTTAACTTTCAATTACGATGGATCTTTTACTCCTGACCTTGTAAGGGTAATGCTAGATTATCAAGAGCATAATTCAGATGTCAGCTTTGGAGTCACATTTATAGTTAAAAGCTAAATTGCTGTTGTAGCAAAACTCCCCAAGCAAAAACCAGGTAATCTGCTAACTAGCAAATGAAGCATCTAACAGTATTAAAATAAACCCACAACAAAAAAAGGAACAAGCTGCATCAAGTGAATACAGTAGTCAAGATGACTTATAAAGACAGGAAGAGGAAAGAGTTAAAACAATAGTAAAACTGCACAGGATACAGCTTTAGTTATGCATAATTAGAAAGCTCCTGGAATCTGAAAAAACAAGTGTCACCAATTTTCTGGTCTCAGTTTAGTACGTAAAGAAATGCTCAGACATTGCATCACAGGAAATGTTCTCTTCATGTTTCAAGACAGACTGTCATATTTCAACTTGAAACACAATTAGATACCAAAACAATTGCCGTACAAGTACAAGCACTTCTGCCAGACATTATTAAAATCCAGCTGATGAGACACTTAGCCTCTTAGCTTCAATACATAATTCTTCATGCCTGGTTGACTATGTTGCATTGTTTCTTCATTATTACATCCATGCTCAGCCTTTTTTTTTTTTTCCTATCTTTTCTTCATGTACCAACATTCAAATATGATTTGGCTGGAGGTAGGAGACAGACAGGCGTGACTTCTCAAAGTAGAAAGATTCCTCAAGTCATCCCCATTTAACTTATTTAAGCATGTATCTTCTTTAGTTTCAATTTTTTTGTTGTTGTTTTTAGGAAAGTGTATTTACACAGCAGACCCAAAAGGAACTAATTTTGACTAATATACCAAATTTACAGAAAAAATACATTAATGATCACTAAATAGGTGTTATTATTAAAAGTATATTGAAAAAAAAGTCTGCATTTACTTCTCATCTTTCAGAACTATATCTAAACCAGAACTGTCAATAGAAAAATTGAAATAAAAGAGATTTTTGAATTTTATGACTGTCCCCTGAGGTTACACTCACCCAGACTGACGAGGACTTTTTAAGATTAATATATTTTCCTTAAAAATTACTGCTGAAAAGACAAAAACAACTGAGGTACCATTGAAAACTTCCAATCACAGCAATCAGTGAGGAAATGTCTTACAAATAGAGCAGATAATGCCTTATTGGGATATGGCTAATATTAAATACTAGACATCAAAATCATAGAATTTTCCAGAAACGCTGGCAACATTCACTGAAGGGAAGTAATCTGGAAAGTCCTAATGCCACAGTTTCATGGAAGTACCAACACCACAACTTCAGGGTGCCTACACAGTGAGTAAGAAAAAATGGCTATTCTAAATGGAAAGTCAAAAGAAGGATGCCCAGACTCTCTTGGAAAAAGCCGAGATTAGGCACTCAATTTGAGTAACTGAAGCAGCATGATGTGGTTGCCCCTCTGGAGTACTTACATTGCTGTGAAGAGCAAACAGACTTGACAGCATATATTTTACCCTGGTGCCCACTCTATGAAGCCAGGGAAAACATAAAATTTTCCATGTACAAATGGGGTACTGCAGACTGGGTGCTGAGGGCAATAGGATTCTTTTCTTCCTCTTCCCTTGCTTGTATGAGTGGACAAGAACAGTAGATAAAAGCTGAAGAAACATACCAAGTAAAAACTAGACACTATTTAAGACAAATATGAGATGAATTACTCAAGATAGGTCCCAAACATGCCAAAAGAAATGGAAGACAATTCTAAGGAAATTCCAATTTACTTTAAGTTACATATAGAAGATTTGGGATTTCCAAGAATATTTGCAAGTTTCACAGGTTTCCGTATGAAAACAGAGCCTTCTCCCCAATCGGTTCCATCCACATGGTAAATTTCTCAGTGGTTTGCTATAAAATGTTTCATTAACTGAGTCTGTATTTCATCACAACACATAAACAAACATAAATTTAATCCCTCATCAACATCAATTTACAGAAGTGTCATTTTGCTTTCTAGTAACCTACATAAAGTAGCTCAGCTATCATTTAAAGGCCATCTTTGTCATGAAGACTATCCCCCCTCCCCAAAGAACTACCCCTTCCTTTTCACTGGTTTTCAGTGTGGTTAGCTCAGCAAAGCAGCATAAATGGCTGCTCAAATGGCAGCCTAAGACCACATTGCTTCAGGCACTGACAAGTGAATGCTGTGGGCAGATTCTCTGGCAAGATTAAATACACATTTTTATACTACAGACTGCCACTGTTCTGCCTAACTCTAGTGATTCTAGTTATTCTCCTTTTGTTTACTTGTGAGGAGCAGTCATACTGTTTACCTGAGGTTAACTTATTATCTATGATGAAACTCAAAATACCTCCGTTTAGGACATAAAGTCTCCGTGAAGGCACTCCAAGGGAGTACCTATTTCCCTTCAGAGGTCAAACTCAGAGCACGCAAACACAGAAGTTTGAAGTCCAGCAATACCATCATCTTCTTTGTTCAAGTAAAACTAAATTTAACTTTTCTAACTTTTTCAAGACTTCATTTTGGGGGCAACATGTTTTAAAAAATCATGTCAAAAAGAGGTAACAATTTGTTTATAAAGTCAGTGATTCTACAGATTTATTTAAATAATACCATCTTGACTGAAATATTGAAAAATATAAATAAATATTCATAATACATAAAGAGAAAAAAATTTAAGCATGACTCATGACAAAAGATGAAAAAAAAAGCCACTTCAAGGATTAGTTAATCACAATTTTGAAAACTTTCTGAGTATACCTGAGATTAAGATAAAGAGAACTTTGTCAAGAATCACAGAGACAATATTTTATCATTGGTGCCATCCTCTGAAAGATACCATTCTCTCAGTTAAGTACTACAGGATTAGATGGCAGAGAAATAAGTATAATTTGTGAAACTATGAAAGTTTAGAGGCTATTTCCTCCTATATTTTGAAAACCTTTTGCCTTTTAATGATTTTTACTAAATTATTATTACAAGGTCACTAGAAGTCCCTTTTAACAGTCATTTTGATATTTCGTTTCACTATCCTAATTTAGTATGTGATCTTAAAAATATCGAATTTTGCGACATATATTCATTACTTTTCTTTTAAATTCTTAGAAAACAAACACAATACACACAATCTGTTTTTTTCCATAGTTCTTGATTAAAAAAATTAGAAGTGGCTTTTGTTTACTGCATCTATGCTAGACTTTAAAATATTTATGTATCAATAAAATAATTTGGAGAAACATGGATAAATACTGCTTTGTACCAAATACCAGTTACATTAACAGGTGGAAAATATAATGAAAAATTCTGTGGTGTTATTCTAGTCCACTGAAAAAGAACATTTTGTCAAACACACAGGTAGAGGTAAGGGGGCTTTAACTGGTAAAACAAATCAAAGTCCATATTTTATAATGTAATTGCTGGGTAAGTTACTAAGAGGTACTTTGATATGTAAAAATATTGTTTTACCACATGAATCAATTAACATATTATGGTACTAATGTTTCTTTTATATAAAAATGATTTCAAGCTCTTGAGCAAACAACATTTATATTCTTTCAGGAAAAATCATGCCAGAAATGTGTTTGTTATCACATTTCTATAAATCATGCCAAAAATCTGTTTGTTGTCGCATTTCTATAAGGCAATTACTGCATACACTGAAGAAAAAAGTTTAGCCCAACAAATTACCACTAAGAATATTTATGGCGAAGGAGTAAAATACAGAAGAAGCTTGAACTTAATAATGTAGAGCCATTAATTAGCATCAAATGAAAGAAAAGCAATAAAGTAATTTTGTCCCCAATTACTGACAATTTGCCTAAGTACGACCATTAATTTTGGATAATATAAACCCATAAAATTAAGGGACCACAACTATTTGAATCAATATCTCTTGTTAATCTCTTGCCACTAATTTAAATACTTTCAGGAGTATCAAAATGCTTGAAACTTTTAAATGCCATAAGAAAAATGGAAAAACATATGGTTATGATTTCCTATCTAAAAGTTGCTAGCTTTTGCTTTGGGGCTATTTTCCTTTTCTTTTGTGACAGAAAATAAGGAAAACTAGGGCAATTAATATTGTGACTCTTTGGAATTAACACAGTCAAAACATTTGAGTTTTTACAGTTTTCCTACCGTTTTAGGGAGTTTTCATAAAAGGAAGCCTGTTTAGGAGAGCTAGAAATATCAGTGTTTAATAGTTTGATTAAGGCATCTCCAGTATTTACCGAAACTATTAACAATGAACTGACACAATATTAACATCGAGCGGTGACGGGGAGTATGATTTATAGTCTTGCACTGGGATATGTCCCTAGCCTTTCCCACCTCCGGCCTCAAAAAGAAATGACAAAGCCGCCAGTCACCCACCCCCCGGCGCTGCCGCCCAGCAGAATTCCCGGCAGGCAGCATCGCGCACCGCCTGCCATTGGCGGAAAGCGATGGCCCTGCAGATGCGGCCGCCGCAGCCTCGCCTGGCGTCCTCCCTCTGCCTGGGTAGCACAAGGTCACCCAGCTGCACTGGGCGCTTCCCCGCACAGCCGCCCGGAGCAGCCTCCCGAGCGCTGCCGCGCACAAGCGCCCGGCGCCGCTGACCCGCTCTCTGCGCTGCTTTAAACGCCAAACACCGGGCGTGAGTCCTCAGGACAAAGTTCTGCAGAACTCTCCCAAGGCTGGGGGTGAGTTTTGTTAATGAACGTGCTTTCTGGACTCCCCTCAGCACTTGCCTACGTCCGCTCTCCAGGAAAGCAAAGCAACCTTTTGAGAAGTATCGATAGGTGTTCGGGGAAGAAAATACACGCGGAACACCTCTGTGTCTCCCAAAAAGACCCACCGAGGAAACTTACAGTTTAATCAGCGTCCATATCAATTCATAAACCTCGGGTGCTAGAGTACAAATAAACACTCTAAAGGGTTTTAGCTGCAAGGAGATAAGATCTCTCCCTGGGGAGACGGCTAGAAACTGCTCCATTGCCTTTGTGCAGACTACTGGAATGTGCTTGCTTTTCATTTCGGTCTTTGTGTCTGGCACTCAGGCCTCACAGGCAGTGTCTTAAGCCATGCAGGGTCAGGGCAAACAGAGAACTGCATTCATGGACAGATCAAGTTTATGTGAGAATCTGCTCCTCCTGTGCCCTCAATTTCCATTTGAATTGTTAATAAAATCTCAGCCTGAAAGCACATGATCCCATCAGTGGGGAAGTCATGCAGAGAATCCTCCAGCTCAGAAAAACAAAATTTCTTTATCTTTTTCATCCTCCTCCTACATTCGTGGGAATTATGCCATGTAAGCCCCCTCCTGAAGTAACCCCCCTTCCCCAGCACAACACCTGATTGCCAGCCCACAGCTTGCAATAAAAAGCAGTGGGGGAAAGAAGGGGAGAGAAAGAAAGGAAAAAGATGCACAAGCAATGCTCAGCAAAATCACAACCACAATAATTGCACCTTCGTAGTAATTTAAAGACTCCCAGACACCTTTAGGCAAAAGGAAACACAAATATTTCAATTTTTAAGTTAATGTCCAGCAGCTGATAACACCAGCTGCAAGACTTTCCCACAGCTTTATGACACTGCATGAACCACAGGGCCACAGAGATAATAAAAGGTCACACATAAAGGAAAGAACAGAGCCATACCCCAATTAACTTGGTCTCCCCATGCAAAAATTGTACAGGAACAAGAGCCGATATTTGCTGCAGGCACCAGACATGCATCTCCTAACCTTGCCACGGTCTAACTGGGCCTCTTGTTTCTTCTGCCTTTGCTCCTTGCAAACTGGTTTAATATTGAACGCTTTTCAGAGGGATGGGCTGATGAACGAAAACATGAATTTCCTGCTTGCCCTTTAAGGTGGGTTAAAGGGGGTGCTAGTAATCAATTACAGAACAAAAAGCAAAAGAGACACTAAAGATTTTACAAACTAGATGTCATAAAGTTTGTGTGCTGCTTCCTCATGAAAACACTCCCTTTACTCCTTTCTCAAAACTGTTTTTTTTTTTTCTTTTGGAGCTACAAAATATAGTAAGAGTAAAATCTGTGCAAGATGCAATGACACAGAGATTGATGCAGCTTTCACTTGCCGTTTAGAGCAGCACATCAGCCCCAGAAAAACAATAACTGCACTAAATATACAATGGAATTTAAAATCTTGTGGTTCTGAGTTTTGCATGCTCCCAACCCTGGCCTCCACTCCCTCCTCCTCACACTCAATTTGGGAAGATATTTCTGTTTGCAGTAATCACTGGAATGAGGAAAGTTTTAAGGCTGAAGCTGAGTCTCTGAGACCAATCCTGCTAATCATTTCACTCACCCAGGCTTCCTTTTCTGCCTGGCAACCACAAACAACTTGATCCTTGTAGTAAGTACAAACTCTTGGAAAAGCAGATTAGACCTTTGCCTGCCTCTGAACAGTGCTAGTCTCAATCATTACTGCATATTATTAATCAAAGAATATAATTATTGTGACAGTATCTCATATTCAAAAGCTGATTTTAAAATAATACAGGTCTTTCAAGGTTCTGGAGGCCTGGGGGGTCTCCCAGTTCAGACTGAGTGGGCTCACAAAGCCAGAATCCATCATCTGTAATATTCCTGTCAATAAAGGATATATCACAGCAGGTGTTGAAGATGAACATTGGTATTACATTATTAAACTGGTTTTGTTCTAGTCTAGATTTTATGGTTTTTTACCTAGGGCTGGTGGAATTGCTCCTTAGGAAATACAGCCAATGGAGAGAGCCCTTAAACCTGTTCACCAGGTGTCTGCAAATAGGTCATTGGTGTTATTAATTACTTCATTAGCCACAAGTCCTTGAGCAGTGTATGCAAGCATATTTGACCCTGTGACACAATTTTTAACTGACCAATAGGAACAATCACTATTCATTATTCACGATGCGTGACTGGTCACTTAAAGCACAAAACTGTGCTCTTTTCCTGGTTGGGGAGAAAAGAAGGCCTTTTCTGTTTGATAGTTCTCCACAACTGCTTGCAACTGCCTCAGGAATCAGTTAAAATGCTTTGTTCAAATGGGACTTTCTGGCAAATACTTGTTGCAGGTTGTCTTTTTTCCCCACACAATCTCGTGGCTGGTGAGCATGGCTGTGACTTCAGACTGTTGAATCCCTGGAGAGCTGCAGAGGGAACAGAGGATGAACTCCCTCACACCAATATGTGCACACTCACAGAAAACACCAAATGCCATGTGGAATTTACAATTTCAACTCATCATCTACTCATGTGAAAGGATGTTTACAGGCCTTCTTGCCGGAATGACAGCTTCCTTTTTTACCTGAGTATAAACTGAGAGAACTTCCCTTCTGGTTTTTTTCCTTTTTTTGTACAGTCACCCTCTCCTCATTCAAATACTTCCTTAAAACTCCTTTCTCTTGGACAGTTTATTGATGCTCGCTCATATTTATGGATACAGTGAAAGCTGCCATATCACACCACTAAATAAAACAATTGAGAGCAGCAACTGCACAGCACAAGAATGTCCTTTCATTAAATACAGACCAAAACTGCAATTCAGTGTGCATGTGGGTACAGGGAGGAGGAGAATACCCTAGCAGGAAGTTGCATAAAAATTATGCATCATTTATATACAATTCAGAGCTAAAATTTGTTGTCTTCATCTAATTTGAAATGATGAATTTGACAGTTCTAATAGGCTTTTGCCATAAAATAAAGCTAAAAGGAAAGGTGTAGAAAAAAATGGCAGAAAATTAACCACATCCTATAAAAACAAGGCAGGTCTACTAAACTGCAGGCTCTTCAAAACAATCTGTTAAAATTCTCACTTATTTTTCCCAGGAGTTTGAAGTGTCCATCTTGCATGGGCAACCATGAAAAAATGTTAAATTTTTTGCAGTAGAATTCAGCAAATTAACGCACACCTTGAAAATTCTAGCTAAATGCCTTAACTAAACAGACAGCTTTCTCCAGTATCTTCCTACTTCCTACATTACCTTACATATACATTCTTTGGTAGGTATTCCCTACAGGACTGTCTGTGAACTTTGAAAGTTACAGATATTGAGGTGGGTTGGTTCCTTTTTTTTTTTTTCCAATGTAAGAGAGCACTCTAAATGTCTGCATCAATAATGTACTAGTATAATGTACTAATAATTACTACAGTAATGTACAATAATGTATCAAGAGTTCTATTATTAGAGTTAATAGCTTTATTTTTACAGGAGTTTGATATCAGTATGAAAGCTGATACTTTTGTATCAGCTTGATACTTTGGTACTTCACAAATCATTAAAGTGTTTTCTATAACATAGTGAGATTTACAATGGGTAAACCCCAATAAAACATCAACAAAATAAGGCTGATCCACCCATTTTAAATAATGTACTTGTAATATTCCAATAATGTTTTCTAAAATTAACACTGACTCCTATTTTGTTAGCTAATAAGCTGATAAACAAAAGACATACCTTCTTAAGGAGCAGAATGTAACCAAAGCACACAGCCAACAGGCTTTGTCTTTCAACAAAATCTAAAGCACTAAACAAATATACACAGAAACAACAATGCTACGTAACTCCTCTCTTCTTAAAACATGTGTTTTTTTCCTGTCTTGAATGTACACAGAAGCAAATTAGACTCTACATGAAGCAGGTGTGAATTTTCATGAGTTTTAGAAAGCTGATCATTCTGGAGCAACAAAGCCAGTCTCGGCTGCTGTGGCCCATTGTGGACTTGTCCTCCCATGGTTTTACTACCTGTGCCAGCTTCTACACTGCCCAGGGGATGTGAACAGTGTGACCAAGGACATGGATTCAAAACACTGCTTGACATAAGTTTAAACACGTCTCTGGAAATGAGATTACAGATACAGTTAAATCGCACTTGCACTTTCCCTCTGGTGACGGTGTATCTTTGAATAATAAAACCACAGCTAGACACTTCTAACTTTTTTTTCAACTGTAAGAAATACTGGAGAAATAACATCTACATTTGAGTTCTGTCAGAAAAAACACAACCTAACTTTTGCTTTTAAAATGGTGTTCATGAAAACATGAGCATTTGAAAATACATATCAAAATTTACACTGATGGCATTCAAAGTAGATAGTAGGGGGGTTTTATTTCCTATAAATATTTCACTTCACTTTCTATATAAAGATGGGGGGAAATGATGTGTGTATGCAAACAAGGGAACGTGTACATAAATGCTAACCAGCAAATACAACAGATTTTTTTTTTCCTAGCATGTTTTAAGTATGTTTAAAACACAGCATAATATTTTATTAATTCTAGAAAAGACTTAGAGGACTTCTTGTGGTAAAAAGCTGGGAAAAACCAGTATCAATGCATCTATGGAACAACCAGTCACCATCCTAGCTTGCACATTTTCTTCTGAGCTCAAGCACTGTGAACTATAGCCTGAAGTTGCAGAAGTATAAACCGAGAAAACCCAATAAAACAAAGTGAGAAAGAAAAATACCAGTGTTACTCCTCCCTGTTCTTCACATCAGCTGCAGGACTGCCCAGGGTGGGAGAGCAAGGGAGAGCAAACAAGTTCATGAGCACCACTGCATCTAAAGGACAGATGCAGAATTTATGCAGGATATGCATAAACTGAGCCTCTCTACTCCACCATACGATCAAAGTTCAGTATCTTTATTTCAGTGATGATGTCCACTATTTCTAATGTAACTGGAAGCTTCATCTGATATGACTTAGGTCTGGTTTAAAAAAGTGAGCTTTCAGGGATAAATGCAACAGTTTCATCGCTTTTTCATTCTCTATGTTGTCACTGCCCCTCCTGTGTTGGGGATGGTGAGGCCCTGCCCCTGTAATGCATCACTTGTGTTTGCACTGCAATGTCCTGGGCCTCTGCTGGCATTTCCCTGGTTTGCCTTACTCCATCCAGTGTAGATGGCAGAGGCAACCAAGACAGAGAGGCACCTGTGGCTTTTGGCCCCTGTGCTGACAGATTCCTAGGTACCCCAGGCACACCTTGATTGTGTTTTCACAATTCTCCAACTCAGCTAGGTGTAGAAGGCCATGAACTTGCTACCTATGGTGTTTTAAGATTTACTGGTTTTCATAAACTGTTCCCTTTTAGAACAATTAATAAAGCCCAGTAAATTGTATCTTTCAAGTCACACACTCCTCTATGTTTCCAATAACATGGCAGTATATTTTCTTGGAGGTTTGGAGAAAAGATGTGCCAAAAAAAAAAAAAAAAAAGGACTGAATCATAAACCAAGGTTTACTTCAGACATCTAGTAAATACCTATTTATCCATAAAGATCTGGAGCTTGTTGAAGACCAAAGAGCTTGGAAGGTTTAACTTTGAAAGGGACACGTGGCACATGGTAACTTCCTACTGTCAGAGGTCCTGTGAGATTTTTCACTTCTGCTATGCTGACCAAGCAAGATTAAAAAGTGTGCCGTAGTGTAAGAAAACATCCTCAGTAGATGAGTATTCTCCATCTTTAAAGCTCTTCTCAACTGCAAGGCAGTTCTGCATTTTCTGCAATTTACTACATGAAGTAATTTCAAATGGGTATTAAATTACCTCAAAATTATCAGCTCAAATCATTTACAGTGAACAGTGGCAGGCCTACAGTATGAGAAGGATGAACAGCAAAGCTGACTACAAAGTATGAAAGAGAAGCATGGGGTCATTGAGTGATTATCATCTGAGACAGCTGATACAGCAAGAGTTGAGGAGATTACTGAGAAATTTGGTCTTGTAACACCTGATGGTCTTCAGAAATTTGGTTATTATGGTGGGTGCTCAATTCAGAAGGGATGATTTGCTGCAGTAAAATACCAGAGAATTCTGGTTTTCCCATCAAGAGGAATACTAAAACCTAATGTAGGAAACAGCAACTCCTGGAAATGTCCTTTAGGCTTATTCCCTCTGGATGCTGCTCTGTGGCCAGCCTGTCTCCAGACCTGCCCTGTATCAGCAGCACCACAGCAGCCAGGCTAAGGGATTGGTTCCCACTCCCCTGCTGCAGGTCTGCTGGAGGTGACAAAATCCTGCCAAGCTACAGGGATGCTTATCTGTGTGGCTAAACACATGATCCCAGGAACCTTTATATCACAGGGTTCATTAAGGTTACTGACAGGGATCAGCTTCATTATTCATCGTTGGGGACATTTTCAGGAATCTCTTCTCATGAAATATCTTAAGGAATTTCTGTGGTAGCAGAAATTCTATATACCTGTGATTAAGGCAATAGTGAGTGAAGTTAGCACATCTAATCAAAACTGTACTCTAAAGGTACAGTAGGAAACAAGATTAGGTGATAAATCACCCCTTACTGCAAATTTAGGCAAAGAAATGAAAGAAAAGATAAAAAGATTCAATAAAGTGGTCTAGTGGTAGCTAAAAGCTTGAGCAAATAGGAATGATAGCCCAAGAAATGGTTGCACCCAAAATGCCTAAGTCAAAAGGGGCATAAATCTAGGAAGTTAAAGTAAATAAATGGGACTAAAAGTCCATAAGACTTTAAAATTAAATTGGAAAATCATGTGTTTAATTCTGAAGGGAACAGTGTGTGCCAGAGTATTGAGTTATACGTTGCTGTATTGAAGAGTGGGTCAAGATCTTATCAGCTCTATTATGAGGAATGTCAATAAAAGACTGTGCAATGATAAAATGTTTAATTAAAAATGAACATTGTGCAACAGATGAACTCTTTGTATTATACAGAAAAAGGAGTCAAATGTATTGTGTTCTCCAAGTTACAAATTGCACTGAATCATTTTCCCTCCATCAAACGTTCTTATCACTGTGAATAGCACATTCTTTACAAATTAGTGTAAGGCTATAGCTACAGGGTACTTCAAATATCTGAACATCTGGGGAAACTGTGAGAAGAATACTAGGGTCTTGTTTTCTTGGTACTCTTTCAGGTGAATAACTGGTTTGCTTTGGCAAGTTAATTAACAAAGCAAAGTGTTAATACTGATTCAGTGAGTTGCTCCAAAATTAACAGGAGCTAGCAAAATTGAACATTTTGGTTCATTATGTATATAATATACATGTACTTAACACAACTGCCCTAAACATCTCTCACAGTTCAGTAGAGAAGGTGACAAACAATGACACTAGGAAGGGCACAGGGAACTAAATTCAGCAACACCCAGGCAGACAGACATCATGTTTCTTCCCCAGTGAAAATACCTTATCCTCATCCCCTCTGCAATGTTAATCATCTTAGACACGAGGCAGTGCCAGATCCAGGATACTTATCTATGAGAGTAATGGCAAAGGAATTCCAGATGGAAAATATGTTTTTTACACAGTTTTAAAGGAATGATGCAAAATGCAGGGAGCATAAATAGGTAAATTATCACCATAGGACTAAGTAGTAAATGGCTTAATACCTTAATGGACTTCCTTCCTGGCATAACGTTGTGTAACAAAGCATAACAGAACATTCATCTGGACACTTGGGCCTGAACATGCAGAAGAGAAGATTTCTAAAATCTCTACCACTCAGCTTCAAACCCCCAACAGAGACACTTAAGCACACAGATTCATATGGACACATACACTGTATAAATTGTGTACTTCTTAAAGTCTAGTCCAAACTGGGAGAGATTTCTAATGAAAATCATCGTTAAATTCCTAAAACAAGGTACACCAATAGGATGAAACTTCCATTAGGAGCTGATGAACCTGAGATACTGAAACAGATAAATCAGATCTCAGATGAGATCACACTCAGCATTTCATATCTATCCCTTTTTCAGAAGCAATTAATACTTGCGTTAAGAAAATATCTCAGAGTCAGAAATAGCTTTGGTGTATCATTACTGTTTCTGACAATCAAAGTTTAGATTCATATGTCAATTCACAATAATTTTAATATACTCATGTCTGCACTATATCAATTCACAATAATTTTAATATACTCCTATGCCTGCACTATAAAATAAGTGGAATACTTAAGTGGAGCAAAGAGCTCCACTGATCAGCCAATAGAAAAGGAGTATTATGTAGAAAATAAGAATTCTGGTGTCCTTTAGTTAAAGGATTTGTAAGTTATGAATGACTTATGGCCAGTACATGCTTGAGCTGTGGGACCATGAAAGAGTCTATTACTAAAGCAAGAATAATACTGAAACATATCTTTTCACCCATGGACAAAGATAAGCTTATCAGAACCAAACTGTTAGTAAGGGAAAATCCACAATATGCTCAAGGAAAGAATTTGCATTCATAGAAACTGATGATATTAAAGAGCTATTAAGTGATCAAGTCTTTCCTCTCAGAGTTAAGCCTTGTTTCTTGCAGTGTTTGCATAATAGTATCTTACCTGTCAGACTGCCACTCTATCCTTTGGTAAATTGTTCTGAAGTCCTTTCTCTTTTCATCAGATACTATTTCCTGAGATTCAGTCTATAATTACCCACAACAATACAGTCATATTTAAGGATAGAAAAATATAGGTATAGAAACATGTTTTCCTTTGAGCACAGGATATCACAAATCAAGTACGAATAAACTTCAACAAGAGAGAATTACTACCTAAGGAGCTGTGGGAGGTCCAGCTTTAGCCTTTGCCACCACCTCCTGCTCCAGCTTCACCTCCGATATAGGAGGCTCCTCCCTCTAGGAGGACTCAATAGGCAGGACCAGGGTCTGAGACCCACCTTTCCTTCTAGAAGGAAGGCGTGCCCAAGGCTCTGGGCCAACCCACGCTTCCAGAAGCTTTGGTTATACTTGATGGTTCATTGGTTATTGCTTGTTGTACCCTCCCCTCAAGTGTTTTAATTGGACCCTGAACCCTTGTACCCTCCCCTGACCCCATATCCCATTGGTTGTTCCTCCCAGCTTCTCCCAGTTTTTCCCCTCCCTTTTAACCAGCTGCACACCACTGGATCCTCAGAGGTCTGTTCCCATTGCCCCATGTCCTGCATCTCTTCACCTATCCCTGCAATAAAGGCGATCAGGGGAAGACCCCCTCTCGCAGCTCTTTGCCTCCTTGCCTTATTTCCACGGTGCCTCGTCAGCTTTTCACCCCAGACCACCTCATCTCTGCGTGCACCACCCATGCCAAGCCCTGAAGCAGCTGCACCTGGAGTGAGCTCTCGGGCATTGGGAGGTCAGTGCCTGGGTCGAGGGTGACCAGGACTGCCAGGCTCATTGCAACAAGGAGGAGCTTTGGTAGCAGTATTAAAAGCTAAGTCTTCGGAGGAGGTCTAGTTAAGGGCATGAATAGAACAAATCTTTCACCAGGAGCCAGTAGAGATTCTCAGGGTTGAAATCAAGAGCAGAATACCTACTGATTTCAGTGGGGCCAGGGTATGGTTCCCATATTTTATCCATAGTATATAATCACAAATGTAAACTACAAATGAAACATCATGAGGTGAGATGCTTATAATTCCTAATGTTTTCATCCACTGTAATAGCCAAGACCTCTCCTTGAACTCCAATGGAGGCAAATTAGTTCCACATGTCAGATACTGACTGTAATATTTTCCCTTACACTTGGTACACAACGAGGGGGTGCAGTACAGCATACAGCGATTAATACATTTCTTTTTGTGAAATAATGCATGACAGAACAACTCAGAAAAGATGCCACTCACTTGAGGGTGGTGACTTGCTAGCTCATGAAGAGCACTAAGTAGGCAAAGCAATCCATGGAAAATTAAGATAAAGTAAGCCCCCCTAACTGTCCAACACCTTTCTATTTGGTGCCTGACTTGCTTCATTTCAGCCCTTCTTTCCTTGCAGGTCTCCCTCATTTCCAACATCACTTCTGAATCAGGGATTAGAATCTATTGCAATCCAAACTAAACAAGTTTTTACAGTTTCCTGAAAGAGAAATCTAACATATAGGAGAGGACTGCTCAGCATAAGCAGCTCATGCATTTTGCATACCCTACATTATCCTGCCAAGAGCTCAGCTGCCATTCCAGATGGCTGTGGGTCTACTGCATGTTTTGTGTCATATTTACCAGTCCCATGTTTAAGTAACAAACTCTCACCTCAATATGTCTTTAACACCAGAGAGAAAATAGTAAAGGAGAACCAAGGCCATTAGACAGTACTTATTCATTGCACTGCACTTTGACCAGAGANATCAGAATGAAAAGATAAACCTTGTGGGCTGAGATAAGAAAAATTTAATAATAATAATAATAATAATAATAATAATAATAATAATAATAATAATAATAATAATAATAATAATAATATCATAAATAACATTAAAACCTTCCTCTACTCACTCTCCTGAAACCATTCTGTTAGGAAATAATCTTGGCTGTGGAAGGCTAACTAAGATACGCTCTTTCTGATGACACGTGCAGGGACTACAGAGTATACTTGTAGTCACAAGTAACAGTCACAACAGCTCAAGAATGCTTTGGAACAAAACTGTGACAGAAATGAAAGCTCATGGACACTGTAGCCCACTACAACAACTGAACTCATTAATAACTCTCTTGGGTAAATACCAACACAGAGGAAGCCACCAAAACCAATGACAAATCAAGGTGAAGTTGGACTTGGAATACCTGACTGACTTATTAAACAGAAAAGTAGCCATGAAGAACTTCATCAGGTCTTGTGGAAAAGAATGAAACCTACCTTATTTCAAGAAGCCACTCTCCTCTGCAAGTACTACTCAGTGCTGCATGTGGCATCACTCAGAGTGGAGCAACACAGCAGACAGAAGCTGAAATCCATGGAGAATGTTACTTTCCAGTCCTGTAATATAAAAACAAATCACAGTTCTTTCAGAAACAAAGGCCTGGTAAAAACATTTCACTGTATAATACTAAGATTTTCTTAATAGAAGTCACCCTTTTAAAGTTCAATTTTTCACAAACAAGAAGAAAGAATTAGAAAAACAACAACAAAAACAAACAGAGAAACAAATAAAAAACCTTCCCCCTCCTCAAGCTGGCAAAATGAATTGGACTTCTAGAGTACAAGCCATGTTTTCATGGCTTTTATTTATAAATAGAATAAAGTGCCTTTTTTGAAAAACTGATTTTCACCATTTAGAAGTAGAGTGTTTATAATAGTCTAGGAGTAAAGAGAACATCTACAAGCTTTCATGTATTTGCCAAGTACCAAGTATACAATAGAATGTTGACTACCATGATTGCAGTTTCAAAATATCCCACAGAACCATTTATGATGGAAAACTAATCACCACTTTGTCAACTAGACCGTGGCACATCCAGTTGTGCCTTGAACACTTCAAGGGATGGTGACTCTGCCACCTAATTGTAGGAGTGTAAAGATAAGCACTGTAGGATCAGACAAACTGAAGTAAAGAGATGTATGTCAGTCAAATTGATGGTCATATACCTGGAATTTCATTAATTTTTCTGATAATGCATTAACCAAAGTGGAAACTGACTTCTGCTCCTAAATCCATATAGACTTGCATACAATCAATAAGAACAGAGAAAGGGAAATGAGAGGGAGGAGCTGATTATTTTAGCGCAAGCTGAAATCACAAGAAATACAATCCCAATTTAAAAAAAATATACAAAATGTATAAACATTGTCTTCAGGCATCCTCTTTTCAAAAGGTTTTGAGCCAAATTTAAGGTAGTTTGTAAATATATAATTTCAATGGAGTGACAATCGAGTTTACAAGAGATTAATTTAATACTTTTACTTTATTAAGTACAAATGGCTTTATATCTCTCTTACCCTCTTTGTCTGGAGTAGCAGAACCCCACTAGCACACTGTTTTAATTAAAGGTATGCAGACCACAGTTAAATTATATCATTTTAAGACAAGAAGAAAATATTTTGCAATAAAGTGTCTTTCTGGGTTTGAAGTTCTTTCCATGGCTGAAAACAGAAAAAAAATATTTTCCAATAATCTATTTTAAGAAGAATTTTGTGAACCAGGTACCATAACAGAAATAAAATATTTCTCCTTATAATTGATGTATTTGAGATTAAATAATTATTCCCACAAGAAAAATTTCTTTTTCAGTTGAAAGCAATACATATTTTAGGTATGCACAAATACAAAGCAAATGATCCTAATAAAATATAAATCTCTTTCATGAATCTCAAAGTTCCCTGTCATAGGCAAGGACAACTTCTACTAGACCAGGTTGCTCAGAGCTCCATCTAACCTGCCTTGAACACTTGCAGGGATGGGGCAGCCACAGCTTCTCTGAAAAACCTGTGCCAGGGCCGCACCATCCTCATGAGAAATAATTTCCTCCTAATCTTTTATCGAAAAATGTTCTCTATCAGTTTGAAGCCATTCCGCTTTGTCCTGTCCCTCCAGGCCCTTGTAAATAGCCTCTCTCCATCTTTCCTGCAGGATCCCTTCAGGTACTGGAAGGCACCAACTACTTCACCTCAGACCCTGCTCTTTTCCAGGCTGAACAACCCCAGTTCTCCCAGCTTTCCTCACAGCAGAGCTGCTCCATCCCTCTGCTCCCCTTGGTGGCCTCCTCTGGGCTGGCTCCAGCAGCTCCCTGTCCTTGCTGTGCTGGGAGCCCAGAGCTGGATGCAGCACTGCAGGTGGGGTCTCAGCAGAGCGGGGCAGAGGGGCAGAATCCCCTCCCTGCCCTGCTGCCCACGGGGCTTTGGCTGCAGCCCAGCACACGGGGGGTGCCTGGGTGTAGAATATGGGGCTCTATTTGAGGTTTTTGCTCACCAGCAGGCCCCGTGGGAATGGCACAGCTGCAGGCCGGTGAAGGTGAGAGGCAGTTGAGTGACAGTTGGCAGTGAGATTGTGATTGGCTGGAGGAACGCACGGACAGCATGTGAGCAGGGATCTGATTGGGTGAGAGGATTCACGGACAGCAGCACTGCAGCTGTGCCAGCCAATGGGAGCCCTCGTTCTGTGAAGTTCTGTTGGGTTTCAGTTTGGTTCCTGTTGGCA
The DNA here is from genome assembly GCA_013399225.1 of Rhipidura dahli. Lineage (NCBI taxonomy): Eukaryota > Metazoa > Chordata > Aves > Passeriformes > Rhipiduridae > Rhipidura > Rhipidura dahli. The sequence continues at coordinate 526,280 of VXAC01007801.1, forward strand.
TCAAGGGCATAAAGAGGGGGCGACTTCTGCAAATAAACACAGCATCTGCCTGGGACATACAAGGGGTCTGTCGGCTTTGTTCCCCATTGCTACACCTCGGCTCCCAGAGCACACGGCCGGGCCATGTCCAGCCTCTCACCCACCAGCACCCCCAAGTCCTTCTCCCAGGGCTGCTCTGGATCTGTTCATCCCCAGCCTGGATTGGTGTCGGAGGTTGCCCCAGCCCAGGTGTAGCACTTTGGACTTGGTCTCATGAGATTCCCATGGTTCACTTCTTGAGCTTGACCAGATCCCTCTGGATGGCATCCCATCCTTCAGGTGTGTCACCAACACCCTTCGCCTTGGTGTCATCCGCAAAACTTTCTGAGGGTGCACTCAACCCCTTTGTCATTAATGGAGATATTAAATAACACTGGTGAGGTGTTGGTCATGTCTGGATCTCTAACTACATGGATACAAGACTAAACCACAAGAGACCCATGGTTCAAGCCATCAGACACAGACACACTGAAGATGAGATCCAGACATGAAAACAAGCCTGACATGCTTTGAATTAGTTTTCCTTATTGGCATACACAGACATCTCCACACACAAACCCATGCACAAGTTAAATTCTTGGGCTTCAACTACTTTTTGCATAACATTTCTAGCCTTTGGAATACCTATTTTGATGCCATCAGGAACTGGTGGGTTTTTTGCTATGTGGCTTAAGGAGTAAATGGAAATTTCAGTCCCTCAGCTGGTAGCCATTCAATATAAAACTTGTAGCACAGTAGGACATTCTCCTTCATTACTGCTTTGCATAACCTGATGTCCCTATTCACATTCGCAGTGATAGTCACTCTTAATAAAAGCAGAGTAACCTGAAACATGTACTTCTACCCTAAAATAGATCAGATCTTTTGGGGGAAAAAGCAGTTATGAAGATTACTTGATATAAATTCTTCTGTGTCAAGGAATTTTGGTGAAATCCACTTTGAATATGCTGAATTGAGGTCCACCACCAGCACTCTCTACTTCATAGCTGAGCAACTTGGCATTTAATATAATAATTATGAAGATGGATCAAGGTCCATTGAATAAGGAGCTATAAGTTATGTTCAAAATTATAAAGTGCAAGTCTTTAATAAGGGGCTGTAAAACACCTCTCTGAAATCAATGTCTTGTAGGGTGTCAGAAGAAGAGCTACAATGGGAATCAAACTTTTTGTTCCTAAGGCAGAACAAAAGCAAATTCTCTGAGAAACTACAGAGCTCATGGAATAGGAAAAAACATACCAAAACAAAATTTTATGATACTGAGACATTAATTGCTAAATGCTATTATAGTGCTTCCCTTGGACAGGGAATGAGAACATTCTCTTATTTAAGGTAAGTGTAATAGGAACAAACTGCCATGAAATATCCATGGCCTGCTGCTTCCCACACTAAGATGAAAGTTAAATAAAATTGTCAAGCTCTGCCCAAGAATTCCGTGGTTGGAACCACTTGGTAATGGAAAGATGCAGTAAGGTTCTGCTCCCAACCACGGTCTGACTTCAAACCATCTTGTGACCCTGTGTTAGTTTTCCTGTTGGAGAGGTGAACCCTCAGCACCATATTTTCTGGGCTGCACCTATTCAGCCAGTTCCCAGACCAGCACCTGAGGGATAGAGGGTGAGATTTTTCCAAAGTGTGCAGAAAAGAAAGGAAGATCACAGATCTGTCAAAAAAACTGTGTATAAAATGGGGGAAAATGGATGTTCTGAAAAATACATTCGGTACAGTGCTGAACAGCCTCCCTTGGCTGAACAGACATTATATAATGGCCTCTTGCTCTTTTCCAAGCGTTGGTGTGGAAGAGCCTACAAAGCAGCCTCAGCAGAACCTGTGTTTCTGAGGAACAGGACTTCACTGACAGAGGGTAGGGGGATGCTTGGATTCCATCATCTACTTTGCTTTCAACATAAATTTTTCCTTATCTAGATTTACAAAAGCAGATATTATGATAGGATGGTGGTATGAACAAAGAGGACAAAGAGTATTCTGTTTGATTTTAAGGCACAGTCAGATTTTTGTCCAGAAAAAAATGTAGGAATATAGAAAAAAAAAATCTAAAATGTTTTTAAAGTCTACAATCCAAATGCTGAATTTAGCAGTCTCAGATTGTGAAAATAGCATTTTGTTTGTAATAGTTGCTCAGCTTTTATTTTTGTAAACTGAAACTTCAACCTCTACTTTCTGCTCTTTATTTTTAAAATATATATTAATTTCTTTCCTTGACCAAGACATAGATGGCCAAAGTACCAGTCTTGATGTTCAAAGCATCTGGAGTTAATTAGAAAAGATGTAGGTAATTCTAATAATTTTTAGAATGAAGCTCAAAAACAGAGTTCTGAGATTTTCAAACATTTAAAAAATATTCTCAGAGTGCCAGTTTGCCCTGAGAAAGGTCACTTATCTCAAATCATTAAGTCAGAAGCAGAAGTGCTGAGATTCTTTCCTAAAGGTGTTTGAGATGGTGTGACAAATGGAAAAAATAGTGAATAAATTCTATATGGTATAATTTCTAGGTTATATACTTGATTAACCTACCACTGACAAAGGAAACAAAAAACATTGAATTTCAGGACTGTGCCTGATGGGACATTTTTTTCTTACTTTCTCACAAAGGACTTAGAACTAATATACCTAATCAGGGGAGGATATTAACTACCTAAATATATTTATTACCTCTTTAGCCTTTGTATTTACTATGTTATACTTAGTGGCTTAATGTTATCATTACTATGGTTTAAAATTTAGAACAATAGCAAAGAAAAAGAAAATGGAGTTTTTGCTGAACAGAAATTAAGTGGGAGATTCACAAAAGAAAAAAAAAATCTGGAAAACTCATTTCTGCAAACCTGGGGTCTATTTTCCTTTTGAAAACATCTTCAGCAACTGCCATTTGTTGCCATTCAGTTTTATGACAGCAGATTATTGCACAAAATAAAGTCTGAAATTAATTTGAAATGAATTTTTCACCAGCCACAGTTCTGGCATGGAGCATTTGTCACCCTAACAAATGTGTACTAGAATTAATCTTTATATTGTACAAGGCTTCCCCAGTAGCTTCACACCAGAGCAGATCACAGAGAATTATCAGATTTATTATCTCTTTATTGATATTCCTGAGGCATTTGGATAGATTGATTCAGATGTGCTACTCCTTGGACATATTAGATAGATTACTTAACAAATTTCCGAGCAGCTGCCCATGACCCGGTCAATATCTCCCAGGAAGTTCCTGCTTACAAACACCCATCACTTGCCAGGAGTATGTCTGTCCTCTGAGCTACAGCTGTCGTCTTGTGATACACAAACCACAGTACAAACAGAGGAGGTTAAAGCACCCCCATCTTGCCTTTTGAATTTAGACTGTATTTGGGGCTTTAAAATGAGTTTTGCATAAATGTTTTGAAAGATTTCTCTTATTCTACTGTTATCTAATCGTCAAAAGGAAATGGTTCTGGAGAGTCAGATCATTCTTACATTACTACTTTTTGCATTTAAAAATGCCAACTTCTGACAAGATGGACTGCAGTCTTCTGCAGTGTGTTTTAGTTGGAACTCTGGAGCAGAGCAGATGGAAGGACACTTAAGCATTTTTTAAGAGTTTCTACATGACAGAATCTGATGATGAAACTTCTCGTTTATCACAGCAGATTCACAGCACATTTGTTCCCTATCCATGTTGAACACATCCCATCTCCTGATGGGAGAAAACTTCCCTCCCTGCAGATCTCATCCTACTGCCTGCTAATGATGGGCTGTTCCTATTTTACCATTACTCGGGAGTCTCTATATTCTAAGGAGACCAAGGCTGTTTTCGGACTAGGTCTTGTGCATTTCTAAATCTGGAGTTTGACCCTCAACTCACCTCCTGTTCATTCCACAGGAGCAACCCAGCACAAGCATCTTGAAATCTCAGGATGGCACAGCAGGCTGAGCTACCTCACCTGCCAGTCGGATTCCCAGGAGGCCAAGCAAGCTGGAGCTGGGACGCAGCTGTACAGCAAGCGGTAACGCTCCCACAGCCGGGGATGGAAGAGCTTGTCTCAGCCCAGGGGAAAGGGTGAGGACTCCTCCTCCTTCTCCCTTCTGTCCTTCAGCAATACTCTTAACAGAAGTAAAGGCTGGATGGGACAGAGGGAGGAAGGAAGAGAGGGAGATTGGAAGGAAGGGAGGGAGGGAAGAAGACAGAACAAAAGTCCTCGGCATGTTTATCAGACCAGTGTCTCCAGCCAGGCAAGAGGGAATACTAAGGACATGACTTAATCCTACCCCTCACACACCTCCCTCAGAACTGTAGGAGGACACCTTTATTCAGGAGATGATGTACAGGGGCCAGATCTCATCAGTGTTTCCTTCCACCTCACCATTTTTACTTTACAAGTCATGCTAACCATGGAAGAGGAAGAGCAATGCTGTTGGCTCATTCCTCCAGCTCTGTCTCTGATTTTAAATACAGAAATAGACTATCTGACCAGTTGCTCAGACAGTATGATGGTTAAGCCATTTCTTTTCTGTGCATGAAGGGGTCAATACACACAAGCCTCTTTTCAAGAAAATGCTCCAAAGGCCAGGCTACGAGGTAATTCTGGCTACATCTTGACCATGCTATGCCCGTGCTATGAACATTTCAACTCTAGTTTACCTCTGTGGTTTGAATGCCTGGCTGGGGAGGATCTCCCACATTTGTTTCCCCTGAAATGAAATTGATTCATGTGCCCCAAACCTGAAACACAATAATATATTATTTTTTTTCTGCAAGCGTGTTTCACATAGATCCGTATGAACTGCTTCTCAAGTTAAGGAAGACTATGGATCTATGGATAACCTGGAAGACATGAAAGTCAAGGATCTGACAAAGGTGGATGAATTGTTAGTCAGACGATAGTAAAAGTGAAGGTAACAAATACACTCAGAAAATTTTATTCACTGAAAATATTTTTCCCAGAAAATTTAGAATGATTAACTCAATATAATAAGATAAAATAAAACAGTGACTGACTCTTAAGTTAGTCGGAATATTTTCCAGAGTAGTAATTCCAGATAGCAGTCCACAGACAAATTTAGATATCGAGAGAGAGAGACGACAAGTATTTTTCTGTTGGCACTATGAATAGAAAAAGTATCTATTTTTCAGTAAAGAGTCTTCACATCACAAATCTTTCCCAGTAAAAGGAGTTCTCTTATCTAAATTATGCAACTAATAAAAAGAAAAAGGTTATGAAATCCGTAACACGTGGTCTTTTTCACAGAATTGGATGGACCCTAAAGAGAAGCAAGAAGAAAAATTAAACTGAATTTACTCATTATGCAACAGAAGTCCCTCTACAAAGTTTTCTAAGAATTCAAAGTTTACCTGGGAATGTTTCATTTCTTGTTATCCACATCCATGTATTTCTGAAGAACTAGAAATATAAAATCCACAATTCACTGCTTTCAGTGATAAAAGAACAACAGATGCAATCCAGGCATGCTGGGATTATCAAGGAAGCCAGAGGTAACAAAATGTTCAAATTACTTCTAAATTCAATGGGAGTGAGACTTATAACTCCTTAAGGCTGTTGAAAATTATATTTTCCAATATCCTGGAACCAAAGAAATTAAAATTTTCATAAACCTTCTGTGAACTAGTAACTATTGATTATTTAATGGCTGATTAAACTTTCTTACTAACTGACTCCTGAATTTCACATTAAGAACATTGGCATTCATATTTCTATTTTTCATAAATGTCAATTCTGTCTGACACTGTGTGTTATTCAACATGAAGGATATCTGGAAAATAATCCTGCATAGCAGTAGGATATGGCATAAAAGGGATCCACTGAATGCAACCAACAATGAACCAGTAATTGAATTAGTTGTACAAGTGAAAATATGAGCATTTCTTAAGAACATCTTTTATAAAGTAGAACTTCTTCATTTTCAGAACAGAAAACAAAACTGGTGATTCAGATCTATATCCCTGCCCTGGTCATGCACAGTAGGAGGCATGAACAGGATGGGATACCAGCCCACCAGCTATTCCATGATGGCTTCTCCTACTTCCATACAGTCCACCCTTTACCCATGTGCTACACCAAAAGGCATGAAAGCTTTGCTTCTGTTGCAATGAAATGCAAAAGCAATATTAAACAGCACAAAACTCTTTTGTGAAAATAAATTCTTGGCTTTCAGCCAGCTCTGGTGAGTGGCTAAAGTTCAGTACTTGAGAAATACACTGCTCCACAGAATAAGCCCAGTGCAAGCTCCTCTCCTGCCCAAGGCAGGGAGAGTCCATCCTTCCCTTTTCCTTTATTACTGAGCCAGCAGAAGACTTTTGTATCGATACTTCTGAGAAGCTTTTAGCCAGCTGTAAATCATTTTTACAACTCCTAGGACCTGAAGTTTCTGGTTGGGAAAGTTTTGTGCTCATATGGGATCATGCAGAAAGAGGTTTGCTGCACATGGACTTCACTAGAAAGTTGAGTGAGGTTCTTCAATTGATAATTTTGAGAGGTGGGAACACCTAGAATGTATGAAGCTTGGAGATTTTTCTGAATAAAACAGGGAAAAGAGAAACTTATATTTGGTCTAGTAATGAGCAAATCTCTAGCAGCAAATAAATTGTAGTATTTCAATGCAGCAATAAAGAAGAGCACTACTTGTTGCAAGCCAGGTCAAGCTTATTCCTTTTTAAAATATGGAGAAATGAGGGCACTGGAAAACTGCAACTTTCCATCACTAAAACTGTAGGTATTAATTAAAGGCAAGATTCCTAATGTATGTGTATTCTGCCTACTAATGCCTTCACTGCATTTGCTTTTCCTGTGAGGCACACTGGTTTTGTCCTTCAAAATTCTCTCTTGCATGAGACCTGAAACCCTCATCAAACAAGATGCAAGCAGAAAAATGGAAAAGGTCCTAAGAGGCCACATACAATATATCCAAACATGAAATGCTCCAAGTTTATAGAGCAAATTAAACTCTTTACAATATTTGTAATCAACATAGGGAATCTTTTATTGCTTTGCAGAAATCTATGCCAAGAAAAAATTGCAGCTCTTTTATTTTTTAATGACGCAGCGTGCTGTTAATTTGGGTATAATGCCAAAAATCTCCATAGTGTTATTCAGGAAAGAGTTGTCTAGAAACCCTTCAATGTCTTAGATAAAATTGAATCTGAATGGCTAAACCAATTTGAAAACAAATCAATTTAAAACTAATTTTATCCACAACATGCAGCTTCTTAACAAAAGTCTTTCACTACAGTAGAGCTACTAGTGACATCCTTGAGCCAAATACATTTATTCTGTTCCTGGTGTTGCATACAAAACAGGAACACCTTTCTGGCATTACTCAGACTACATGGAAAATAAATGCCTGAATCCTTCCTCTATCGTTGTCCCATTCCCATTATTGAAAACAAAGCCGTCCTCACAGCTAGGCAAACACCTTGGAATTTCGCCTGCCCTGGCTTCCTGCCTGTTCACCAAAACCATCCTCTCCCCTCTCCTGGAGTTTTAAAGTCATTCCAAAGCTCCACACATAGAGTCTCTTCCCTTCTGGCCTGAATAGGTTGCCAGTGGTTTGAAGTCTCACCCAAGAGGTGAGTATTCTTGTGCCTTTTGTATCCAGATGCTGCAGGAATGGGATTAGTCCTTCTTTTCAGGAAATAAATGAAAGGCCAAAGCATCCCAGGACCCATCATACACTGACTTGATTAAACTGCTGCCACCTTCCACTTATACACCAAGAAAACAAACATGACTGTATAAAGCAAAGCACAGGGGCAAGATGAAGATCTCCCCTGTATTTGCCTCTAACAACTAAGTATCAAAATAAGAACTTGTAATGGTAAGATGTAAGGGACAAAGGTCTGAAAAATAGGGAAGGTTGTCCTCCATAAAACTATGTGACTAATTAGCCACCTCAGTTCCAGACTCCATCTCTGAATTTGCACAGGAAACAATCTTGGAAAATGCATGAAAAAATCAAGCATAATAAATTGCATTGGTTGGCAAAGCAAGGATTTTTTTTCTTTTTTTTACTTAATCCCTAATAATGACTCAAAAGATAGTATGTTGTGTCTTTCAGAAAAACCACATAAGTCCAGACAGCAGATTACTTGCCATTCTGTTATCCTTCTCGTAGTTATGGTCTGGCCCTGAACAATAATGTGAAGTAATACGAAGTTTCCTGTTATACCTTTTACTGCTTTTTCATTCATCCTGGAAATTCACCTTAACCTTCTTAGTACTGCATTACTCACACCCTCGTTTTTTTGCATTGGCATAAGGAGAGCAAAAACATTAAAAAAATACTGGCTGAATAACATAGAAAACCTGAAACAACACAATCTTTTGTAATCTCTACTCACCCTTTAACAATTACACTTCTATTAGTTCTTATCAAAACAAATCCCTACTCAATTACAGTCCTTTCAAAGCAAGAAGAAAAAGGGCATCTGAACAAATGCAAAAACACTTCTGTCCAAGTTTAAGTTTCAAAAGGAAGCACAGAACCAGGCTGTTCTTTCATTTATTCTGAAGCATTCAGAAGTTGCTTCAAAATGTGCTTTCTGTTTTCTCATTAACCTTTAAAGCATCTTAAAATCACTTTGGAAAATAAAAGTAAAAACTAAAATAAAAAAATAAAAATAAAAATAGCAAAACCAAAAAAACCACACCACAACAACACCACAAGATAATAAGCTTAGTTCCTTTTCAGGAAATGAGGAAGATTTGTTCTACTGTGTAGTGCATTCCTTCAGGGTTTTACTTCTTTGTCCTGTAAGGATTTTCTGTCCTTACAGTGAAGGAAAAAATATTACCCTGTCCCAGAATTTACAAAACTGTATCACACATTCTCAAAGAATTGTTCAACAGCCAGAAAGTGATAGAAAAGGAACATATTTCCTGTTACACAACAAAGAATTTAAAATAATTTCTGTTAGTATTATACAGAACATTTTTGGATCCATTCCTACTAAATCCTTGAAAACTCCTGTGGGACTGAAGTCGTTCAAGATATTAATGATTTTTAATTTTAAAATTACAAAGACATTTAATTTGACCTGAAAGTACAACATTAAATTTCCAGACTAGATTGAAAAATATAGGGTTTCCCATTGAACTGAACTACAGTTTTTCCAATAAATAAAAACAGAACTATACATGGTATACGTTTAAATATTGGTAAGAGGAAAAAAAACCCACAGCAAATAAACAACAAAATTTAATCTGTGTATTTAGTTGATTTTATACTTTAACAGTAAATAGACTAAAACAGGTTGTCTTTTTAATGTGTTTGTATCATTTCCATAGAGGGAAGACACTGACAAAAGCCTTCAGTTTTTATTTCAGTTCATCCTACCAACTGAGCCCTTGCTTGTATAGAACTTCTTTTAAACAGATGATTTATTCAGATTTTTTTAAAATTCAGGAAGAAGACTTGAGGATATTTAGAGACACCAAAATATTTTTGTTATTAGAACATTTCTTTGTATAAAATACATCCAACTGGAAAATAATATAAAACTAATTGAAATAGTTTCATAGACCATTTCACATCCATATCTCAAATTTTATGAGAGCTCTGTGGAGCTAAAAAACACTTCAGATTCATTCACCTCTGTCAACAAATAATGAAATTTTGAGGATTGTAAACAGTGATAAATTTAAATCTAAAGGCTTCCATTAACCTTGATAAAGAACATCAATGCATAACTTAGTTTATGTGTAACTAAATATATTCAAAATGCAAATGGTTTATAACCTAGGCACCAGACAGTCTTTAATAACAGCATTCAGTGAATCCGTAGAACTGTACCTACACCAATGCCAAAGCACCTGAGCCTTAACTTTACTCCTGTCTCTCAGTGGGACTACTCCAGGAGTGAAGTTACTCCCTGTATTAGTATCTGTTAAATGAAATCCATAATTACAGCTGGCAGCTGGAAAACTGATGCAAAAAATGAATTAGCATTTCAAATATTTCAGTGTATATACTATTCCCATGTAACCAATTACAGTCCCATCTGTACAAAACTGTATCAAAAATACTCATATTTTAATATCCTTGCTTCTTATCTCTAAATACTTCACTTGCATTGGAAAAAATATTTTAAATTTGTTTTTTTACCACCAACCACCCTACAGAATGGTCAGCATTGCTATCACCAGCAACAATGAATTACCATTGTAGAAATGACTTCCTAATTTTGGAGTGAATTTATTTCCACAGCAGCATGGCTTTCATTATTCCTGAGTTGACCATGCTAACCATTATGAATTCTTTTATATATAGATAAAAGAAATACTATTTCATAATATTATTATGAAATAATTAAGTTATCCTAAAAGATGAGCTTTTTCTCTGAACTTAGCATATATGCTTCCACCCCCCACCTTCTACTTTCCGGCTTCTGCAGAATTAATAATTCACCACAGTATTTATAAAACTCAAAACAATAAAATGCTCAGATAATGCATGTGCTGTTAGAAAAGAAAGTTGGAGCAGTCTCAGTTTATTTTTTTTAAAAAAGAAAACTTAGCTTGAGGGCAAAAGCAGTCCAGAAGTATATGGCATTTAATATTTTACAGAACATATGCCTACAGAATATACTCTGTGTTTCTGAATAATAAATCTCTTTTTACTGAAGTACTTGTGTCTTGCCAAAGAGCCTGAGAAAGTGATAGTAGTTTAATCCAAGGTAGCCTAGATAATCATTTTATTCGATGAAATGGAAAAAGTCGTAATACTACATACTCTATCTTTAGTTTCCAGAAACATGCTCTAGTATTATCAGAAATACAAAAAGCCTTAGTATATGACAGAAAATTTTCAAATTAATACAGAAAATGCTCTATCTCTGGTAAAGTAAAGAAAAAACTCTGAACTGCGAAAGAAAAAATAGAAAAGGATATTTTTATCTGTTTTAAGAAAGTCCTGAGACTAATTTACTGGTTCTCTATACAACTTCAAGAAAAGAGTATAAAACTCTCTGGACTCAGTAAAAAAAAGAAAAATAGAATGTAAGCTCTGTAATCAGAATTGAAATAGACACACAAAAATAAAGAATTATAGAGCATCTTTGTCTAAAAACTAATCTGTTAAATTAGTAGTAAAATAATTTTATTTCATTGAAATTTTAAGGTCTGACAAAGGTAAATAATTTACAAACACACCTAGGAACTGTTCTTCTAAACCTGGCAGTTCTGTGAAGTTTCAGAGAAGTTTGAGAAAAACATTATGGTCATGAATAAAGAAGCAAAACCAATACTTCAATCTGTTTCCCAATACAAAGCTTTACTTTAGTAATTTAAAATGTAACTATGTATATGAAATAGAAAGGTTTTAATTCCACAAGTGCTTGCTCCCAGGAGTCCCACCACTTTGAATATATTTTCTCAGAAAAACAGGACTATCTACAAGTATAGTCATGTGAAGAACCAGGCATGGCCCCTGCTCCCAGTATTTATGAAATACATTAAAACAGCAGACAAGCTCTGTATAACACTTCTGTTATGACACAGTACTTTTATTTTACAGCATTGTACTTAAAAGCCTATGTTATTGTAAAGCTCTATTCTAAACTGCTGAGGAAAAGTATTTTAAAGTATTCCTCAAATCCTGTGAACTATTAAAAAACCCTAAATACTGACCGTAGGCACTACTATGAATTATGTTGTCCAGTACCAGAAAGAAGTCAAATAACATCAACTTATAATGCTTACTGTGAGACTGAACATTTGCCATATGAATAAATTTAATCAGTCTCTTCACAAGTTGGAGAAAGTGGGGATTTGTATTACAAAATCTGAAACTTTTATACAAGATTTTGTAGGTAACTCATAATCCAGCTGTTGGGGACAAATACTCATAAAACTGTTTGCATGATTCAAATACCAACTAAAAATCATATTATTTTAGGGTTACATGTGTGTGAAATCACTGGATAATCAGCATTCAAGTACATCTGAAATACTGTGTTTCCATGTATGAAATAGTCAGGGGAAACAGGCAAAAATGCTGGAAGGGGTTACATGCATTCTAATGTGGCCTTTCTTTTATTCATGTCTGAAAACATGAAGACGTAGCTCATCAAACAGAGCATTAAAATAAACAACAACAACAACAAAAAAACCATACAAAAATAAACCAAGACAGGGAAAGCAGTAAAAGTAAAATGTAATAGGCTTATTCTCTCGATGACATATAAGATTGTGGAAAAGGAATATTTTTAGCACATGGTGTTCTTTTAATGGAGACAATTGCTGCATCAGAAGTGACACAAAGTGAAGACAGGCAAGATGAACATTTCTCTCCACACAAGATAAACAAAAAGCCAAACAAAACCAAGCCCCCAAACCATCAGCATGTGGAACAGAAAAGACTTTCTTGAAACGCAGAGTCAACAGAGGGACAAGCAGGTGTTTGCATTCTCTGCAGTTTAACTCATGGGTTTCATTATGTGCTTCACAGAAAGAAAAACAGTTTCATTTGTAGACCTTGCAGGGAAACAAAGAATTTCAACAAGGAGTCCCGATAAACATCTTACGCTGTTAAACATCTTCACCAGGAGAGAGAGAAAAATCTCCCCCGCTGCAAGCAACCGTGGACATCTATTGTTCCCTGATAAATATTTGCTTTTGTCTTTTGTGATAAGGTCTGCTGCCTTCGCCTCGCGCACAAAAAGGGCCCGCTTGTTTCTGTACAGAAAACATTTAATTAAGATCATTTCCGATTCCCAAGCCGCCCGTGCGCTGAGGAAAGGGACGAGCGAAAGGGGAGCAAACCCAACCCCCGCTGGCGGGGCGGAGGGGCCGAGGAGCGCTGCCCCGAGTCCGGCCGGGACCCGCCGGGGAACTCTGCCAGGGAAGGGCCGGGAAAGGCCGGGAAAGGCCAGGAAAGGCCAGGAAGGGCCGGGAAGGGCAGGGAGCAGAGCCTGCCCGCTGTGCTCCGCTCCAGCCCACCGCTCCTGGCAGCGCCGGCGGCAGCACCGCCCTGCCCGGAGCGCGGGGGCTGCGCCTCCTGCACCCCACCTGCGGGACCGCCAGGCACGGGCCGGGCCAGCGGGCAGGAGATGCTTCAGTTTGCTCCGGCTGGCCTGGGAGGAGCGGGGAAAAACATTGCTTTGGTTGGTGGTTTTTTTTGGTTTTTTNTTGTGTGTTTTTTTTTTTGTTTTTTTTTTTTTTTTTTTTTGGTGGGTTTTTTTTTTTTTTTTTTTTTTCCCCCTCCACATGGGATTAGACGGGGTTGCTCTTCCCACTACACTTTTGGTTTTGAATCCTTTAAAGAGTAACGTACAGTTTGGGGTTTGCCTCTTTGTCACAATTCAAGGCTCACTAAAACATCAAAACCCTCTTACCACAGTGAAGAAAAAGAGCAGCTTTAATCATGATTTCAAATATTCTGTCTAAGACAAACAAAAAAGCAATGCCAGGCTCTACGGACTCTGCAGTTTTAGTTCTCTGATGACTTCACCTGTTTTAAGTACTAGAGTTGGAATACACAAATAGTTTTCCTAATGCTGTAAGAGTTTGAAACACTGAAAAGAAAATCTAGGAGACAAAATCATTACAAAGTGTTTATGCACACACAAAGCAGTACACGACTAGCAAAGATCTTAGTCCTTATGTGTATGTTCATTTACTGGAATTAATCCTCTTTATCATGTTGACTGCCAGCAGCACCCAATCCTGGAATATTCTTGTCTGGCAGGTGCTAGGAGTGATATTGTTAGATGAGCTTTCACTGCAAGTCTAAGGCAGTCAGCAGTTACCTCCCTGCAGCCCTCAGGACAGCACACCCACCCCTAACCCAGAGACTCATTACTTGAGTGTGTATGAAACTTTGTTAAGAAATAAAGACCAAAAAACCCTGGTCTGAAATAGGGAGAATTAGAATGCAAAATTTAAAGCCACATGATATGAGTAAGAAGAAATACAGCAAAGATATTCCACTAGGAAATATGTACAAAGTTGCAAGAAAGAATCATTCCTGCACTCCAAATATAAACCACAGGAGATTAACTCATACTGTGGACAGGACATTCCTGAGATCTTCCTTTGGTTAAATATTCAGAACACAAAGTAGCATTTTTTCCTTCAAAACTTAGCACAATAAACTACATTTCTGTAACATTTGTGCCATGTTTCAGAGGGCACAACTATATTTTTTTTCTCGAGGACTATCAAAGTTTTTATTTCATGAATGAATTTGTATGACTCTAAAGACAACACCATAAACAGAAGAAAAAAATTGTTAATGCAAATAAATCAAAGTCATTCTATCCTCCTCTGGCCATCTGTCTCCCCATGAATACACATGCAAAAAATAGAATTTGCTAAAAGCAGCTATTTTAAGTGTATCACATTATTGTTCCAAGTAAAAAAAACAAGAGCAGAAAGTGCTAACAGTATCATCTTACCTACCTTTTAAGCAAAAGTGTAAAAACACAACACACAAGAAAGCCTGCAAGCTGACAAAGACTCTGGATTAGGAACAGCAACTGACCCAGTGAAAATGATTCAGACTCACTTTCTTTTTTTTTTATGAGACAGATTACTCCCCCAGATATTGACACATCAAAAAATTATGATTACAGATCAACTTGATATTACAGCGCATACCATACGCTTCTATGCTCTTAGCAGGCTTTCTCATCAAAGCACTCATCCAACAAGAAGTATTTTCTATGATTCCATAAATGATGTACTAATAGTTTTGAACTGAGATAGGTAAATGCATCTTATGTTACCTGTTTTGCATAGATTAATTTCATAAGATCTCTAGAAGCTGTCAGGCGAAAGCCACATTTTTTTAACCTCTTGGAACATCCTAAAACTCCAGTGAAACTAAAGTTAATTTTCTTAACAGCACCACAAATTCAACAGGATTGTTCCAAGGTAACCATATAAATAGTACTGTGTGTAAGATCAGTGCCTAAAAGAAAATATTTTAAAAGTAACGTAATCAAAATCTTTGGTGTGTCTCTTTTATGTATCTGTGAACAGTGGAATGCAGTGAGGGACACATTTACATTTTTTCAGGGGAGGAATTCTATAATAAATGATAATGGCAGTACCATAAACAGAATAATGTCTTTTCACTGTTTGTGTGACTTTGATGAAAAAGAAAGCCATAAACAAGACCAAAGAGTGTAATGGGATTAGTCCAAGATTATCGTAATTGATCCTCTTCATAAATACAGTGAAGCCACATCCACTTAAGAGCATTCAAGAGGATAATAAGTAGGCAGGAATTACCCAACTTCAACGTCAGCATTGGGCTGACAATATCAACCAACCATGCAGAATAACACAAACTAAATTGAGATAAAGATTAAAAGCTTCTGTCAATTACAGAAGGACCAACAAGAGACCTACCTGTGTATCAGCTTTTGTTTATGTAGGCAGATCACATAAAGATAGCTGTAAACTTGAGACTACTTCAGTATGCCAGGGATATGCTTCTTAGCAATATGCTTATACTCTAAAAGAGTGAGATAAAGCCTTTTCCAAAGGCAATCTGGGTTATTTTTCTACCTACAAAATCTGGGGCCAAAAGAAAGACATTTTTATTTGTCAAACAAAATGTGGTAGGAATATTTCTAAGTGGTTCAAACATATTTAAGAAATACTGAAGTGCACTTAGTACCTACTCCAATATCTGGCCATTGTTTAAATAAAACATGACTAAAAATGTTAATTGTAATAATCAGAGAAAGCTGGAAAGTTTACTTAAGGACCTATGGATCATAAGTTAACCATGTCTTTATCAACTCAGTAGGGAAAAGAAGGAAACAAAGGCAAATATGTAACAAACAAAATATGCTGCCTATCACCCACTGGCAGTTCAAGCATGTTCCATACAGAACATGATAAAATATCTAGGTAAAGCTTTTCCTGAAAAAAAAAATTGTTGTTACATCACAGTCACTGCCATCATGTTTGTTGTGTCAAATATTTATGCTGTGGAGGGATGCTTAGTTTTAACATAAATCATCTTTCACATCATATACTTTCAACAGTCCAAGTTTATATTTTAAATCTGGAGCAGGGAAGTCTTAGACTCAGTGGAGGGGGATCATGTTAGGGAACATTTAAAGGAACTAAAGTAGACATAAACAAATCCCTGAGACCTGATGGGATCTATCTGTGAGTGCTGAGGGAATGGGCTGATGTCCCTGCAAGGCCATCCTCAGTAATCTCTGAAAGGTGGCTGTGACTTGAACAGGTTCCAGAGGACTGGAAAAAATAAATATCAGCTCCATCTTTCAATAGGGCCAGAAGAAGGATCCAGGCAATGACAGGCTGCTCAACCTCACCTCAGGCTCTGGGACAAACCCACCAGGAAAACATTCCAGATGTACTGCAGACAAGGAAATGATAGGCATAATAAAGCGTAGGAAGAGGGAAAATCATGCTGGACCGTCCTGAGAGCCTCCTATGATGAAACGAGCTGTGAATGTTCATCTTGATTTTAACGTGGCCTCTCATAACATGCCCATAGAGAAAGGAATGAAATGTGGACTTGGTAAGTGGACAGTGAGGTGGATAGAAAGCTGGCTGAACTGCAAAGCTCCGAGGGTTGCAGTCAGCACAAAGCCCATCTGGAGGACAGTCCCCAGTGGTTCACCCCTGGGGTTGATCTCAAGGATAATATTTTTTAATTCTCTTCCTCAGTGGAACAGGGGATGAGACAGAACACACACCCAGGGAGTTTGCTGATGGGGCAGGAGTGGCAGAAGAGGCTGATATGCCAAAGAGTTGTGCCATTCAGAGGGAAGCAGAGAAATGGACCAACAGGAACTTCATGAAGTTCAACAGTGGAAAATACAAAGTCCAGGACCCAGGAAAGAATAACCCCAGACAGCACTACACCCTGAGTGAGGCCTGACCAGCTTGAAGGGAGCGCTGCAGGAAAGAACCCTGTGACACCAAACTGATCATGAGCCAGCAACGTGCCCTTGCCACACACTGACATCCTGGGTTCTACTAGGATAAGCACTGCTACCAGAACTATTTCTATTAAATTATCCAGGCTGGAGGAAAAAGAAAAGAAATCAAAACCAATTTGAAGTTTGATAAGTGAATATACACCCACAAGAGAAAGCTATAAAGTGAAAACAGATGTGTATCATCTATTTAAAAAAAAGGAGAGGCTGAGGGAGCTGGGCCTCTTCAGCCCACAGGACAGAAGGCTCAGGGGAGAACATATTGCTGTCTACAACTGCCTGACCAGAGGATACAGAGAAGACAGGGCCAGAGCCTTCTTGCAGCTTCAAAGTGGAACTACAACAATCCTAAGTCAGAACATGGGAAATTCTGATTATATATAACAACTTCTGTTTATTTGTTTGTTGTTCTACCATGACAGTGGTCAAACACTGACACAGGGTGTCCAGACAGGCTGTGGAATCTCCTCATGAAGGAACTCAGTGGAGGAATTCAAGACACAACTGGACCCAGCCTGAGCAACCAGATCTATTTAGATCTGTTTCTGGAGGTCCCTTCAGTCTCCTTTTTACTGTGATGCTGTGATCACAATGACTGCAGAAAGTATGTATTTCTTAGGCAACACTCCAAGCACAATTACATGGACTACAAGAGCTTGTAACTCTTTGCTCTTGATGAAAGTTAAAAGAATAAAAGAATGAATGTCACAAAAGACAACAAACTTCTCTTTTGAATGGGTTACTCTGCAAAACTATCAGCAAGATGTTACATTAGTTATCAAAGATTGCTTTGGAAAATTTCCGTAACTGAAACTTACTTTGCATTTGTTTTATTAACTACATAACAAACTACATAAATAAGACAGTAAGATTTTAATTTCTGAAGTCACAAGTCATTTATACCTTTCACTGTCACTGTCAACACAGTGGGATTTTTTTCCTCTCAGACACAAATAACCAAGTGTTATCTAACTCCTGGTGAAGGTTCTTGGATGTACCACAAGATACATTAGTATTATTAAGAGAATTTACACCAGCAAAACAAAGCAAAGCAAACCAACCAAACAAAAAGTTATTAATGCCAGAGAAGAAACCTGAAAATATTTAGCAAACGTGTTAGGTGGTGGCCTGGGGAGGGGCAGAACACAAAACTGGTTGTTGCAATATCCTTCTAACATTTGCTGAGTAATTACAGCAACCCCGCAAGTACAACCCCATGCTGGACACCCTCACTGATGGGAGAACCCCAGAGGCGAGGGGATGTCCTCAGCAGACATTTGAAATCAGCTCAGCTGCTGCCTGGCCATGGCTCTGTCCATGAGTACAATGTCAATGCAAGCAAAGCCTTCTTCACTTCAGCCTCAGCACAATCACAGAATCACACAAACAGTTGGGGCGAAAAAGACTTCTGAGATCATCGAGTCCAACCTGTGACCAAACACCACCACGTCAATTAGACCATGTCCCTCAGTGCCACATCCAGGCTTTCCTTAAAGACCTCCAGGGACAATGACTCCCCCATCTCCCTGGGAAGTCCATTCCAGGGTCTAATCACCTTTCCTGTGAAGAAAACCTTCTTAATATCGAACCTGAACCTCCCCAGGCACAGTTGAAGACTCTGTCATAAGGGGAGAAGCTCCCCTTCTCCCACAGGAATGCCAGGAAGCCTGCACAGCACCGTGCTGGGTGGACAAGAAATTGGCAGTGCAGCTTCCTTTGCACTTGAACCAGTTCCACAGCACAGACACGCCCTGCAAGAGCAGGATTTAGATCTCAAATCAGCATCTACCTCTGGCATGTTCATGCTGGCACCTCCTCCCCTCAGAGCAGGCCTGGGATTACTGCCTCCATAAATACAACTCATTCCACTTAGGTCCAAGTTTTCTCCCCCTGGGACGGATAACAGAGCAGTCAGTGATGAGGACAAACCCCTCAGAGTTCTATGCTATTTGTTCATAGGGGAAAAAATGGGAGAAAACAGGTCTGAAATAGATTCACATGCTTTCTTGTTTTTCCTTGAACTTCACCATTCCTTGAATCCTCTTAAAGACCACTTGTCTATTCCAGGCCCTTTCCCTAGATAAACATTGGTATTTAACTATCTCCCACACAAAAGGGATTTTTAACTGTTTACTGATCCTTTGTGCTCTAGGTGCCAGGTAGACAGAAGTGTTGTGCCCCTTTACATTGGATTCTAGATGCTATATGAACTGTTACCTTGGTCTTCTCCAAAGAAATTTAAGGGCCAAACTCACGTAAAAAAATAAACCAGCCGTATAACAAAACATTTTTGGTAGAAATGACCCTAAAAGGAAATTAAACTACAGACATCCAAAGGAGTTTTCATAGTACACTCTAAGTGGCATAAATGGAAACAGCACTTCTTGGCCCTGTGCTTGATGACATACAAATTTATTATAAAAGATTTTGCTGCCCTGAAGACTTCATATATTTTTCAGCTACCCGAGAAACCTTTAAATCAGTGGTTTAACTCACTGGCTAATGTTTAGAGAGTTCCTATGAGCTATAGGAGTTAATTTTCTTCAGGGCATGAGTTTTAGGTTACATTTTTTGTTTGAGAGAAATAAATTCCAAATGTCATCCATGTGCTTTCCTCTGCCTAGCAATCCCTTGCAGGCATCATCCTGCACATCTTTTGCTGAGGAGTTAAGATGGGCATCTTCATTCTTTCCTATTGGGCTTTTCTTCCAAAAGATTAATTTCCAGCCTTTCTTGTTTGCTTTATACTGGGCTTGTATTCCCAGGCTACTTCTGTAGGAAATTGCATGTTTCAGACTATCTTTAATATCTTAGAAGCCTATTTGAAAGGGCCAGCTTGTCCTGAAACAAGATTCAAGATAAACTGGGTATCCAGAAGCTTCATATACAAGCACCCAAAGGAGAAGGTCATATATTTTATTCTTAAAAATCAATTGAAGGCATCTACTCTCTGTGGATGTTTAATAATATTTTTAGGACAATTTCATGAAATTTTCTCTTTTAATCCTTTTCACCCCAAGCTTCCAAATGGACCCTTAGTTTTTCTGCTAATTTATGCACTAAGTGATGTGAATAAACCAGTTGTAATCACTTAGGCAACCAATTTTTGCCATTCCTTATCTCTGTGATCCTTTCTCTTCTATCTTCTGCTCATCCTTTTACTCAGACATAAGTTAAAGAAATAGCTGAAGGTTCTGAACCTTGTTTCCTCAGTTTTCCCCTGACTGGTGGGCTGGTTACACTGGAGAGATCAGAGAGCCAGTGTCAGAGTTCACCATGGTATGCTCAGGCCAAAAAGGGAATATGAAAAATGCCAGTGTCTCTGAACTATTCAGAAACCCACTGAAACCTAAAAGAGACCAACTGAGGCCCTGTGAGACCGACTGAAATGTGAAATTAAAAGTCTAGAGCACTTCTATGAAGTACCACAGCAGACCCCCTTGGAAACCCATGGACTACTTTTCCTTCAGTAAATTTGAAATGGATCTGAAACAACGAGGAATGATCTGTACTCTTCATGGATAATACTGCTTGCCAGTTGTTCAGGGTTCAGTGTATTGAAGCTCTGCTATTTTATACCAATGCTGTAATTATCACCACACCAAACCAAAAACATTCACTCAGTGAGTGCTACAAATAACTACAATTAATCACGTGCTATAAATAACTGCAATTAATTCTGAAGAAAAAAAATTCTGATTTTTGGTTCAGAGTAACTGTAATAAATACAAATTTCTCTTTCTAGGGGCAACCTTAATTTTATGTGCTCTTGTAATTGTCAGCTTCTTAAACATAACTGCAGTTCTGGGGCTGCTTTCCATGTATAATTATCTCTCAAATGATACCAACCCAATTAACTGCCTTCTGTGTCTAGTTTGCACTCGAGCCAAGCCCAGAAGCACAGTCACTGAGAGCCCAGGAAAGGTACAGTCAACCTGCTTTTGGTTTGGGACTTCTCTGCCAGAATTCAATTTTACCTGAAGCGGGTCCTGATTGGAGCAGCAAATATTCTGCTCGGTCCTAAGTTGTTTTTATAACATGGAAAAAATACAAACTCCTCAGCTGCAGAGGCCTAGAGCTCTATGCTTCAGATTTTACATGCACAGTTATTCTGAACACTTGCTCCTGGGCAGCTCTGAGAAATTTTTGTAGGAATATAAAAGGCACCTTCCCTTCAGCCCTGCTGCATTAGAAGAAGGGCAGAATATACTTTCTGGAACAGGCTGCCTGAATATTGTCAGAAAGATGGGTTTCCTCTAAATTTTTGAATCCTTTTGGTGGAAAAGGAGCAAAGAAGATGGATAATTTTAACTTTAAAAAATTCACGTTTTTCCAGAAATAGATTGAAAGTAAGATTTTAGAATGGCAAAGGCCAGGTCCCATTCAGAGACAACACTTGCCAGGCTGTAGGCAAAATCACTGTAAACCTGGATGGGACAAAACAAAAGTACTAAGGAAGCATATAAAGAATACTTTAAAACACTAAATATATAAAGAAGTAGAAATGTATACAACAGTAAGTCCACATACAAGGTTCAAGAATAGTGGTGAGTTCAATGAGAGCTGCTAAGTCTTTGTGCCTCCTTTGGCAGCAAGCTCATAGTTATTAGCATGGAAGTGTTTAAAAACTGTGCTTTGCTTTATGTGTTTTTTTAAAAAATTGTTCTTTGGGGTATATATTGACTTAAAGCACAAAAGTTCCAAGCAAAGAAACTAGACTGCATTCCCTCCATCCATCAACTTCACACTAATTTGAGTAATAACCACACAGTAATTAATGCAGCTACCCCTTACCATTCAAGCTGTAGACTTAATTTTTAAATGGGGATTTGTTTTTCCAGATATGCAGTGTAAAATCCCTAAAGACCTAGAAAAGGAAGGCAATAAAAGGCAGTTAGAAAAGCATGTATTTTTTTTACTAAGTTTGACTGAAGATCTGTTAATTTTGTGTGATTTCTGGTTTGAGATCTAGCTGAACACATTGTGGGAGGCTGTTTAAACAAGGCTGGAATTGACTCCTTCTGAATTTTCAATACTATTGCACTCATAAAGGGTAACCTGGCAGCATTAAAACATCAAGTCACATGCCAAATGTTGTGTTCACAGTCACCTTCAAGTGCTTGGGCTGAACTCACCCTGACAATGTTGTTTAGGAATGAGGCATTCCCACTGATCATATTCCTCTGCATTTATCTACTTCTTTAAGCACAGACAGTTCTAAGGCTACGAGTAAACAATTAATTTGAATGTTAATCAAATTAATTATCCCATATCTACTTAGTCAATTAACACACCCCTCATATTTCTTTTTGTAAACTTGTTAAAGTAGGTGAGATGTGCTGCACCAAAGTTAAGAGCAGTTTTGACTGTTGCTTTTTTCCTGACCTTTCTCCTCGATGCAAATAAAAATGTTTTAAAAGTCCATGTTGTTTAAAGTTTCAGCTGGTTTAATATTGAAAAATTCCCTAACTTACCACTTTACAATGAGCAGAACAATACTTCCATTGTCAGTTGAAATAATGATTATGGTTGTCTCCACTACAGATTCTGATTATAAAATCTCTTTAGTACAGGATAAATACATTGGCCTACAATCCTTTCATAACATATCAGAACATCTCTTTTGTCCACACAACAAGTCTAAACTAATGAGCCTCACAGAATGTGGAGGAATCAGACTCCAAAAGAAGCTACAATATAATTGTTTTCCCTTATACACCTTCAAAACCTAAATTCTGGTTTGGGACATGCTGGGCAGGAACGCTGGAACTCAGGGAATCCAAAAGGCTAAAGAGGGAGAAAAATCAAAAGTAAAGAAAAATATTTATACTTCTGATGGAAATCATTGTATAAACCCAGTGTTCCTGTTTGTTTTTATTTTTAAACTGGGTGTATATTTCAAGTAATCTATAAGAGATTTTAAACAGTAATTTGGACTCTTAATACTGTATAATTAAAGCAATAACTGTAGCAGTTAATATTTCAAAATATTCTCTGTCTTTCTTAAATCAGCATTTTACTTGTGATGTTCACCAGATGTTATTCCCCCTAAATAGCAAGGTATGAATAACCAATAACTGAAGTCAAATTAATTGGAGGAGAATTAATCAAAAATAATGTAATTTCAGATAATGATTAGCTGTAAGGGCAAGGAATGTACACACCCCAACACACACACATCCCAGTGCCAGAATCCATAAGAAATTATTACAGCAGGATCTCCACTTATGACCTTGTGGAGTGCTAACACTACTTAAAGTGGAGACTGCGTAGAGGAAATATCAGCAGAGATAACCATGTAAATCTTTCTTTGAGCACTGGAACTGACACAGCTAATTAAGCTGGTTTGTGTAAGAAACAGGCAAGTCCATAAACACAGTAGAAAGGCAAGTAATTCAGGAGTTAATTCGCATAACAAAAGCAAGTCTATAAAGTTGTTTCCAATTCAAGCTGCTCTTAAGAAGTGTGGTCTCCTCAAGAGGGAGCATGCAGAGGCAGGAAGGGTCATCCACACAGCATCAGACAGTACAGGTTGGGCAGGAATCAGCTCTCTGCTCCCAAGGAGAAACAGGCTAAAACTCTGTGGAAGGAACAGGAAGGGTCCTCTTGTCACTGCTTGGGTTTCTCACCACCAACTTCTGGCTCCCTACCATTCTTGGATATATTAAAAGAAATCAAGATCCACTGCAAGAAACCCACAGCAAAGGTTCCAAAGCAAGCTATTAATTTCTCACCCCTATATTATTGCTTTAGAGAATTCAAAATATACATGCTTAGTAAGAGAAACATGAATATAAATCCCGTTTTGAATTTCTAAGTGCCAGTTCTCCAAAGAGTCACTTGATAAGAAGGTGGAGCTTTTTGGTTTATTTATTCAACTGAATGAAATTATTACTCCTACTGCACATTTTACTTAAGTAATCACACTGTAAAGACTTATTCTTCATCCCCTCCCAAAGTAAAGTGAAAACTAATTTCATTTTCACGTTGGTTTCTGTATTGAAACTGGGACAACTCCTGGCATTGCTCTTTATTACAGGCTTTGCCTTTCTTCAAAGACAACTTTATTAATATTATTGAAATAAGAACCTCTGGAGTGATTTTTCTGAGGAAACAAAAGTTTAAAACACTTTTGGGTAAGTGTCAGAGTACTTACTAGGAGAAGAGTGACAAGAAGAACAGTTAAAGGAAACAAAAAGCCCAGCTAGAAGAGCTGCAGAGTACTTTACTGAAGGTCCAAATGTCAACTAGGCTCCAACAGAATATAAAATTGTAAGGTTTGGGTAGAACTGGATTTTGTCAGGATGTTTTCACATTGAGCTTGGAGAATAGGAACAGGAAGGTGGGCAGAGATGTAGGCAGTGTGCCATACTCACAACTTGCAGTTTCATTCTGGTTTATAGACCATACTCACACTATAAAACTCTGCATTCAGCCCCATTTTCACATACAAAAAAAAGTGTTCCTAAAAACCAGCTGCTTTAGTTTCCCACATCTCTTCCCCATTGACAGCTAGGCCAGCTGTCCAGTGAATGCTGTCCAATACTTGCATGAGGCAGAGGGAGGACAAGAAAAGAAAAATGCTGCTCCTGTGCTCCAATTGGAAAGTTTCACCTCTGTCTTGGGCACTGTGTTTTGTGAGAGCCAACTTGGGTTTTATAAGTGATCCCTGCCAGCCATCCTGCTCCTCCCTATCAGTCTGGGAGGAACAGATGGAGAAAAATCAGGTCTTCTGCAGGGGTTTTGGGGACAAGTTACTGTATTTCCAGTTAAAAAACCAAAACAAAACAAAACACAAATGTCAAAGAGAAGCCTAATGAAATGTGCTTTTTCATAAATGCATGCTGAAGTGAACAGGAAACAGAAATGTTGCCAGTGGCAAAAGAAGATATACAAATAATATTTAAATACAGAGTCTCAGTGTACTGTGAAATACCATTTATCTTTAAAAAAAAAAATTAACACTGCAATTGCTTGAAAGCCCATCTCACTGGACTTATGTAAGTAAGGTTTTTTTCCCCCAGTTATTAAAATATTATTTTCAAATGCCCTAGTTTCAATTTTGAAACGCATAATCCAAGAGATTCAAGATATCTACTGGACTGCAAAAAGGACTGCAAAAACTACAGAAATTCTATTCAGGAATAGAGCACAAATCTTTATTTTATTAATATTTGCAAATAAGAAACTATTTTGGAAGGTAAAGTATGGACACTGCAGTTCCAGAGCTGGTTTGGACCCAATAGCTTGAATAACTTGCTGAGGCACACATCTACTTCCAAAATGAAAAACATAGAGCTGAATAGAACTTCTTTCACAAATAAAAAAATAACAGTCAATTTCAGGAAACCTATAACTTGCAGGTCATCTCTGTACAGCATATCCTAAGCCATTTAAAGATAATTGTGTTGAAGTTTCTAAGTCATCAGTACCTAAAGCTCGGATGCAGAGAGGTCCCTCAAACTGCCAATGTCTTGATTCGCATGAAGTAAACCATATTTGTTTTCAAAGTAAGATGTTTTCAAAATATTTTGCTTAAGGTAATAGAACAAACAGAGAACCTGTTATGGATCTCAAAGACATTGCCCTGGGGCTATTTTATTCCACAGCCATCTAATATAGGGACTTCTAAGCTCCTAAGCACCTGGAACTGGCTGCCATCACAGAAAACATATTGAGCAGATGGCCCGCAACCTGTTTCAGCTTGCAATCTCCATGGCCCTAAAACATTAATTTCAGTAAAATATGTAGTGAAACCTCACCAAAATGTGTGATATTTGTAAAGCAGGATCTCATTTTGAAACCTTCTTGAATCAACATAAGTTTAATTTGCATTTCATTGTGCTAACCTAGTATATGTCAGGCACATAACCCTAACCTATATCAGAGCATCATAGGCACCTGCTGACAGAGAAAAAACCCTCATATTATTTTTTTTAAAAAAAGATCAAAATAAAAAAGGATGGGGCTGGTAGTTTATGAAAAATGTAATCTCTTATAATAAATGAACATTCCATACAAAGAACTAGACTGAACCTAATCTAAAGTAAAAACCTCAAAAGTGTCCCCACATGTGGACATCAGGTCCTCAGCACAAAATGTTTTGCTTTTCACATTTGCTTCTATTGCACTCTAATATTTGCTAACATAAACAAGCAAACTGAGGCCTCCAATTTTAACTATGATTTATTCTGAAGAGATACATTTAAAATTTTAGGATCTTGATCAGCTTTCAGCATAGTGCAGCTGTTCCCATAAAGAGGTAGTGCAAGTGTACTGCCAAATCTTTAGTTTGGTTTCAGACATATGAAGCAAACGTAAGAGGTTTAAACAAATGGACATTTATTAAAGTTTATTCAAGGGTGATTTGGCCTGAACCATTACTAGGATCCAGTGGTACTTCTTGGTGTGGGCAACCACCACATTTCTGGCATAGTCCACTGAAACCTCAGCCACAAAAAAAGGAACAAAAATCCTGGGGCCATCAGCCATATAAGTCAAATTGAACAGAAGTGAGATTTTTTTGAAATTAATATTCAGTTTTTTCCTAGCTTTTCAAATACACATTTTTGAAAGTGTTTCTCTTCTGAAAGCCAGCATTACAGCCTTAACTATACATAAGTCATTAGTAAAGATATCTGTATGCCAAACATCTGGAACCAACAGGATTTCAGCCAGGCAGGAACGACTCACTGCGTAAAGGTGCTCTGGACTCCCCACGGGGCAGCCAGCTGACCTAAACACAGTTTTGGCTGCCAAACTGTGTCCTTTAAACAAGTTACACAGCAAAGGAGACTCATTCCACTCCTGCACTCCCCAAATATTTATCCATTCTCTTTAATCCTTGTCCTGCAGCCAATAGCTCTTTGGCAAGATGTAAGGCCAAAGATGTCAGCCCTTGGCTGCCTCTGGGAGACCCAAATGAGCTGCAGCCTCTTAATTTTTTTGTGTCCTCATAAAATCCCCTTTGACTTTTGGGTTGGGAACCAATCCATACCCTTTGTAAGCATTTCCATACATGTGAAGTCACAAGCTGGACAAATTCCCTCTGTCGTGGTCCCTCTTTTCTGGAAAGACACCAGGGATCAGCAGGTGTTGCTCTGGAGAAGAGCCACCAATGACCAAAGGCAGTTCTGTAAAAATGTACCTTTGCTGCCCACAAAACAGGACACACTAGGATTGATTTAGAAGAAAAGAAATACGTCTCAAAGGAACAAGGTTTCTGGTTCTACAGGGAGGTTAGTCAACTGCACTGATTTTTATCTTTGTCTCAGTGGATTTAGCTCTCCTCACATTTCTGATTATTGGAAGTTCATGTATATTTTCTATTTCATTAGACTTTTTAGACAGTTCTCCAAAGTTAGCAAACTTCTATGGTACACCAGCAAATTAAAATTTGCTTTCATAGCATGTCTATGGGCGTGCCTATCTCCTGTACTTTGTTGGTGTTATGGCAAGTCAAACACACACAGGCTCAGAAAACAGACTTGTTCTATAAAGTACTTTTCCTTAGTTTTAAAACAGTAACTTTGTGTTATCCTTAGATGTGAGGACAGATTATTACACAAGTTACTTCAAGTGGCATTAATTATTCCATGGCAGTGCAGCCCAGCTACAAAATGTCAACAGTACATAGTCAGATTATGCAGAAACTTTTGATTTCATGAAAAGATATGCTTGACTCTTCTATAAAATGTTGGTGTCATAAATTAAGTCACTAGATAGGCTGCTCTGCAGAGCTAGGACTTTGTAATAAGACTACTTAGTATTCTGTGATAAACTTTCAGTGAGGAGCAAAGATGAGTTTTAAAAAGCAAAACCTTTACCTGAGCCCTTGGTATGCTTTACATTTTCTGCTGATGCCTCCTTCTAGTTTCTAATTCCTAGGGTTATATCAAATTCTGCCTTTCCAACTGCAGCTCACTCAGTCTGAGTATTCTTAGCAGACTTTTTAGCTGAGCAGCTTGAATGTTTATCATTAAACTGTACTGTCCGTGCTTAGTAGTTTACAAAGCACTAAAACAAAACTCAGTCTCATCATGAACATTTACAGAATTCCCTGTCAAAATTGGCTCATCTCTTCCCTGTTTTAGCTGCAGAAATTTTCAAAAAGCAGGTTAGAAAACCCCCAAAAACCACAAAGTAACTGTTAAAATACTGTATTTTTTTCCCTTGTCTCTGAATCAGAGATGCTATAATTGTCATCCAATTTCTTCCCTAAAGCCAAACCAAAATAATAAAAAAATCTAAATCAAATAACCCAACAGCACTTTCTAAAGCAGAAAACACTTCAGCTTCTGAGCTTCACAGAGATTACAACCCCTCAAATACTGCATCTAAAGGAAAAACTGGAAAACTCATCCAATTTCACTACATGTATTATCTCTATTGCATTCACAACAACAGTGTAACATTTAAGAAGTGTGTTAGAGGTGTGTTATCTTAAGTTCCACACCATGAGTGCATGCTGAAAATTTTAAAGATACCTCCAACAAAGAGGGGAAAGGAGTAGCTTTGCTTACTTTGTCACTTACACTGACCTATTTAAAATGAGCTTTCACAGTAATTTAAAAGTAATCAATCACTTAAGGACAAGCCAATCTTTTTATTTACCCAAGCCAGAGGAAGATTGCTTTTCTAATTTCATAAGGACTTATTACCTGGTAGATGACAAACAAAACATAAAGCTAGAGTATAAAATAAAATTAAAAACTGATTTTATTTAGTTTAACGTATAGTCTGGAGAACAGATTTACAACTTTGAAAACTTACTGCTTCTCAGTAGTGTAAACCACATTTTTGCATGCCTCAAAAAGCCAACAACTTTGTATTGACTAATGTGATCTCTTTCAGTTGTTCATCTCCCTGACCTGCTTTGCTCCAGTGAGTCATCATTTTAATCCTCCAAGTGCTTCTGCTGCACTTACACCATAGCACATAGATACCATCTGCTTTTCAGCTCGAGAACTGCTACAAGAAATCACTTCACACCCTCCAGCCCAGTAACTGAGATATTTTACAGGAGGCTGCTGGTCTTGCTCTTTCTAAAGCACCTTGTGCTGATCATTGTGTTCCTCTCCTGAGAATGGCCCGGGTCAGAGCAGGGAGATGAGGAGGTTTGGCCCCTGCACTGCAGGGCAAAGAGGGAGACTGTCCTGTTCCTGTTCCCTGCATTGTGGCCAAGCAAGGCCAGCACATGCTGGGAGCACCTTTGGCTACCACTGAGGCTGCTGAAGGCATTTTCCATCTGGCCTGCAGCACTGCAGGCTTGGTGCCTGTCCCAGGGCTGAGGATGCCTCACTCACCACCGCCAACACCTGGAACCCCCCGAGGGAACACAGCACGGGGCTGTGACAGCCTGTGCTGGGCCTGGCTCAGGGGACTCCTCCAGATCCAGCATGGAACATGCCTGAGCTCCAAGACAGCACTGCCACCTCTCCATTGTCCCTGTCAGCCACTACCAGAAGGACCCAGAGGCAGCGATCCAAACTCCAGGTGATGAGTACCCGTGTCACACTGCTCCAGGGCATGGCATGGCATGGCAATCTTCATCATCCTCCATCAGAGCTGAAGCTGAGGGGCAGGCACTGATCTCTTCACTCTCATGACTCGAGGAAATGGCAGGAAATCATGCCAGGGATTAGGTTGGATATCAGGAAAAGGTTCTTCCCTCAGAGGGTGGTTGGGCACTGGAACAGGCTGCCCAGGAAAGTGGTCACAGCACCAAACCTGACAGAGTTCAAGAAACATTTGGACAACACTCCTGGGCAAATGGTGGGATTCTTGGGGTGTCCTGTGCAGGGCCAGGAGTTGGACTCGATGATCCTGATGGGTCCCTCTCAACTCTGCATATTTTATGATTCTGTGGTGGCCTCTTGGCCTCATATACCTGGAGACTTTCCTGCTTCCCCTCAACACAGCAGCTCCCTCTCCCTCTCCATGTGCACAGCTCCTTCGTGGCCCAAGCCAGTAGCCCTGATGAAGTTTCAGCCCTGCTTCTGCTGCAAAGTGAATAACCATGTGCAACAATTCTGCCCCTCCAGCAGTCAGAGACCCAAAGTTCCTCATGGATGCCAGGTGGCCAGGAGCAGGGAGTCACTGCCAACATCAGGTGCCACACTGCTGCCTGTCACACTGGCACAACTCTCTGCTGGCCACACTCGCTGCCTGGCCACTTGGTGGGACCCAGCACAGCTGCAACCTCTATAACTCACACCAGACAGGTGCTTTGGTGAAGGATTTCAAGAGAAAATTATAACTAAAAATAATGGAAGAGGCCACCTTAATTTCAAGAAAGGTGAACAATAGTTCAAACAATTCCTAAAAATACCTACTGACATCAAATTAGTTCAGCTCTTCTTCAGATTTGTTTCTACTTTAACATACAATTTGATATCTTGAGAAATCAGGTTATTTTGTTTTGGTTTTCCCTTTTTTTCTCCCTCCAATAAAACACTTGCTTCTTTCAAATAAAAGCTTTTAAACAAAAGCAATCCTTAAAATAAAAAAGTCTTTCTCTTCTACTTAGCACTAGGGAATAGTTTTCTTACATCTGGAAAGGGAAACAATAGCTTCTGCCCATGGTGCAAGAGTGTCATGCTGGTAACATTGATCCATTTCAAGATGAGAGGGGCTCTCTCTTCCTCCTCTGTAGCCAGCCCAGGAAGTAGATTTCAGGTTCAAGCCCCTTTTTCTTGAAATAATTCGGTTTTTGATGCACTTTTTAAAAGCAGAAGCATTTGGAATGGGCATAAACAGAGTTATCCCTGGAAAAAGGGTTGGGCTGCTAGTGAATATTCCAAACCAGCATGATATCAGCTCTCCAGAGATAGAAGATAAGGAGTACCACCCTGAACAGGGCTCAGCAGCAATGAAAGAAATTTAATCTTAAGTTAAACAAGATGGGAGGCATTTCATAATGTACTTGAGATGAATATTTTATTAATCACACAACTACAGGAAATAATTAACCCCATAGATAATGTTTTATAGTAATAATAATAAACATTATTAGAGAAACAGCCTTATCACAATGCAATCCCTAAAGTATACTCTGTTCACCAGATGAAACTAGATCAAATCTAAAAGAAAGAACATGTACAGCCTCAGCACACAAAGGAGAAAAATGCAAGTATGCAGTCACACAAAGTACAGGGGAAGAAACAAGTAAATTACCATTACCATTACCATTGTCAAGGACATAGTATTATATTTAGGAGTCTGATTCCTCCTCCCAGACTCTGTGAGCCTCTGGGTATGTCTCTTCACTCTGATAACCAATTTATGTATCTTCAAATTTAACAAGAGAGTAGGGTTCTCTTGGCAGATTGAGAGAGTTTATGCTGGGGGCAACATTTCTTAAAAAGGCTTGTCACTAAGAGTGGACACGACTCCCACCAAACATGAGCTCCCAATGCACTGTCAGGGCTGAAGGGAAAAATGCATGCCCAGAGGCCTCTGTGGAAGAAGCCTGAAAAGGACTGAAGAACTTGGATTAAGTGTATACTTGGCAGTCAAGCATCTGGTGTTGGAAGGCTGTACCAATGTCTGGTGTGCACAACTCAAGCAACTCACTAAACAGCCTCGTAAGCGAAGGACCAGAAGGAACTCTTCAACACAATTCCATTTATCCTCAAAAATTATGTTTGAATGGATCACTGTCTAAATCAGTTTTGACAGGAGGTTCTTACAGGTGAAAGACAACACTACAAACAAGTTCCAGCAGTAAAATTCGGATTAGATAGATACAGGTATAGACTAGATACAGGCGTAGATATAAATGATGCAGGTACACAGGGCACCTATTGTGCCACGGCACGACTCCACCACTGGAACACCTTCCCAAGGATGATGACATCTTCTCTGTCCTTTACCCTTTTAAATCAAGATTGGACTTCACATTCTGAAAATCGTACTTCAAACAGGAATTCATTTAGATTACACACATGGTGTTAACCTGAATGATCTCACTTTTCTGGTTCTGCCTTTTCTTTTTAATCTACAAGCACCCACTACACATAATGATATTTATGTATGATATCATACACCTAGGCTTATGTAATTCAATAGGCTTTGTAAAATAGTCTTAAAAGCCTCACTCATGAGTCACAGTTGAAAAGTATTGTTCATAGGAATACTGCCTCTTTAATCTGATGTGGTTTCCATTTTGAGTTGAATATTAAAGATACCTTTTTCTGTCTTCTGTTTTAAATTAATGGAATGGCAAAGAATACCACACATAGTGAAATGTGAAAATGAAATATGAAAATGTGAAATGTGCATATGAAATATGGCATACACTGCACAGTTGAGACTCATATATACAGATGTGGAAAAGGGGTGGAAAAGAAGATACAAGAGTGACCAAATAACAGTTCTTGAGGAAAAACTCCATCTAGGAGCAGCTACCACCAAGGTAAAGCTTCACAAGCCCAGCTGCAGATTTTCTCCTCATCTAAAGCTTCCCTGTCAGGTCCCTGTTTATACTCTCCAGCTGCTGCCTCATTTCCTTGCCACCCGAGGCCTTTCCCAGCTGTTCTCCACTTCTCACCCTGAGTGTCCAGCATCTTCATGCTCCAGCTGCTAGATTATTCAAATGGATGCTACGGGCCAAACAGTCTACAACCAATTAGTTAACTCAAATAACTTCTTAATTTACAGGGAGAGAGACGACCATCCAACATGTGGGACATGTTGCTTTTAGACACAAAGCACTCAGATTACTTTATGTTATTCAGGTTTGTTATTTCAAAAATGGTGAAACAGGCTGCTTTCATTGACGTGTGTTGATCTGTTGCATCACTCCAGCAACACAAAGCACTCATAAACCCTCTTTAATTGGTGTTTTAGGGCAGGTTTATGGCTACAAGCATTGCTAAAACATTGCAAAGCAGAAGCAGAACTAAACCTTTCCCCATTATCCCAGACACTACCAACATCAACAGATATTTACACTGTGGTCTAGGTATTGATTAAATTGACAATTGCCATTTTCTACTCTCTCATTTCTGCTCCATTTAGCATGTGTTCAGCTACCTTCAGCCAGTAAGGACTGAGAAACCAGATAACATTCTGAGAGGGTCTTTTTGAGATGATCTCTTGCTTATGTGTATATATATATATATATATATATATGTATATGTATGTGTATATATACATACAGTCTATGCATTTCTATAAAAGGCATCTACACTGGGCTAAAATTCATGCTCTGTATGGATACACAACAAGATATGGTTGCAGGTACAACACTGAAAAAGAAGAATAATGAATAAAAAATCTGAAGACATCTTTTATAGATCTCACCATCAAGCACGACTGAGTGAAAGTACTTACAGAGGGACTTCATAGGTTTCTCTGCATACATGCTACACAAGCAGGCAACATCAGGGATGAATTCAGACTTCCAGTTTATGTTTGTCTTTGTTATTTTACCACTATTCACCTTTAAAAAGGATGAGGTTTCAAACAAGCAATGGTTCTGTCTTTATTACAAGACCAGGTTTGGGGGAAAGGGATCATTATATCATGTCTGGATTTGAATTAAATAAGTCAAATTTCCCAAGTGCTTCAGTTACATACATAAATATATAACTGGAAGCACACATTTGCAGATACTCTCTGTACTTATATTTAGCTTTATTGTCACCACCAGTATGACAGAATGATACTGTTCAAAGGAGTTGCTTTATCAATACAATCAGGGATTTCAAATGGAGGCTGTTTTAATCACAAATTCTGCCTTCATCAAAACCAACTTTTCTATTTATGGAAGCGCGCTGGTTTTAATTTAAACACCACTGGTGCACAAAGGCTAATGCGAGACTCTCGCTGAAAAGATTTTAAGTGTTTCAATCTCATTGCAATAAATATTTTCGCTCCAAGTTTTTTAAATTCAGCATGTTTAATTACCAGGCTTCTGTTATTTCTGCTCTTTATAGAGTAATTCCAGCAACACACTTCTAAGAGGGCTAAAATCTACCCGCAGGGCTGTGATCTGAATAGAAGCTGTGTTACTTGATTCATTGCACAGTACGTTTCTGTTGTGCATGTTTTTCTCTGTCACCATATGACAGAAGTACTGGCACAGCTCTTTCCAGTTTATCAACATTTGAGGTGTCTCAAGAGAACCAAATAAATTCTTCTTTTTTTAAAACTCAAGCAGCACGAAGGCAAGACTGAGTTCACCTTACCACATTTAAGTTATTCAGATAAATTATGGGCATTTCTGTGCATCTCTCACACAAACCTTGGTTTTTTTTTAGTATTTCCCTGAAGCTACCAAGAAATGCCCCTGCATGGCATGACCTGAGCAGACTTCAGCTTCAATCTGTTTCTTATTATCCCAATTTATTGTTGACTAGGGGTATATATATATCAAGTTAAGATTCTTTTTCTCAGCCTTCACTCACTGAGTCTTTACAAAATATTCCAATTTTATCTTTGTGAAAAGCTTCCAAGTCCTTGATTTTTTTCATCATATGAAGTTCTGAGAACTTTTATCTGCCTCAAAGCCTCCACTTCTTCCAGAAAACCTATTAGGTTCCTATCTCATGGCTTTCCTCTTTTTCAGGACACTCCAAGGTCTCTTCTCCCACACCCCAGGAGGTTTTCAAGAGGGGTTCTATATGATAAAATAAGCAGTTTCATCTCTCTCACCACCTGCACTCAAGGGGTGCTACATAAATTGGCTTTATGACTTTCACCTTTCCATGCAGGTCTTCTTGAGCTGCCACAAAACTGGAATTAGCAGAAAGGGAACTGCTGGGGTTTTATTGTGCTAATGATTCCTGCCTGGAAAGGAAAAATGTGTGAAGGACTGAGCCTTCTACAGTGCCAACAGGTGCTTCACCTACCTCACAGGCACTTTCTGTCACTTACTGCATTATGTGGGAAAGTCACCTCATCCTTTTCCTGAGGCCTGCTTCTCTTAGAGGCATTCCTTGTGCCCAGCAGAACTGCCTGGTGGGAAAAGAGCAGGGGCCTCTGGATAAGGGATGCCATAAACAGACATGAAGAGGGAAAAAAGAAATTTAATCAAGTAATTTTGCCTGCTGTATTGGCACACACAGTGCACTTACACGAGGATTTCCTAAGCCCAGAACACATTAGCCTCACTCTGTGTACCTTGCACAGATAAATGGGAGTCCTAGGCACATAACCAGCCTCTCTGGGTGCTTCATCTATCTTTGGCAAGAGCCAGCTGAAGCATGAGTAGATGTAGATTCGTGGAGGAGGAAAGAGAAGGAGAAAGAAAAGCATTTCCTCCTGCAATGGGACTTTTCACATTACTAAGCTACTGCAAGTATTGCACTAACTGCTGCTGAACACCTCTGAGAAAAGCTGCAGCCTGAACCCCCTGACTTCCAACATCCCAAACCAGAGCTTTTGGAAGTCACACACAAAGTCACACATGGATTTCAAAGCTTTTGGATGCAGGCCTTTCCAGTTTATTGGTGCATAAGCACGTGCAGTAAGCTGTAACCAAATATGTGCTTACATCTGGAAGCACTTTAAAAAACGTGATTAAAATATAAAAAACATATGAAACACATGATTTTGCAGGAAGTTCTAACATCACAACATGCTGCTAAAAGGAAAAGCACACTACTGGTCTGGCCCTGGGTTACTGAGTGGACATGGAATGGGAGAGCCCCGAAAGGGAAAAGAACTCCTTGCTTGAAAGCAGTACTTGGCTATTGCATGTACTCAGAATGTTCTCCTTCAGAGAATTGCCAGGGCTTATCCACCAAAAAGGATGTTCAGAAATACCAAAAAAGGAGCAACAGAAAGACCTTCATATGCCACAGAGGCCTTTATGCTCTGCTTTGCCAGGTGCAAGAATGGAAGACGCTCCAAGGAAGTCCCTCAAGCTCTAAAAGCCCTGAAGAGAGGAAAAGACCTTGTATGCATGGCAGATATTGGAGAATGGCTGCTGTGGCTGAAACCATCTGCTAACCAGCATTTCAAAGCACACAGTACATCCTAATTGCTAGCAACCATTTAAATTCAGCTGCAAATTCCATCCAAAAGCTGTTGCTGAATGGACTTCTGCCCGCAGTGACCCAAATCCTTAAGATTTCCTGTTGCTACTGGTAACATTCCCATTTCTTGAAAAATGAAGGTTTAGCAGCACCTTTCCAAAACAGTCCATAAAAGACAACTGATTCTCAAATGGGAAATGTTTCTATTTTTCTCTAATAAACGAACTAAAGATTGCTGATGCTCATCATCTGGCATTGATGCTCATTCAGCTTGTAAAACAAGAAGCATACTAATGAAAATGAGTTGGTGTTTTCCCTTATCTTGAATGACAGTAGGAGAAGGAAATTATCTTACATGAGCTACAACATTTTAGAAAACCAAATCTGCATAATCAATAACATCATAAAAGGCACTAGTGATTAATTTCTTTTGATACACCTTTTTTGGCTGAGAATTCAAATGCTCTTTAACAATATTATTTAAGTAACAATAATAGGCAAGCATTAATATTTTCAGTATTTACATTCTCATCTTTAGAAAAGACTAATCCCAAGTTTACAAAAGCAATTTGCAACTTGCCCAAGGTTAAGATGGGGTATGTAGGCATTTTAAATGCAAAACAGAAAATACTGAACTGCTTTAAAATCAGGTTTTTATCCTCATCTAAACACATCTATGCTGACTTCAATAGAGCCAAGTAAAAAACCAAGTTCTGGCTAAATTCACACTTAGAAAAGTAGGTTTCCTGCAATCTAAAGTTTATTACCTTATTTCATACTTCGGCATCCCTATTTTACTATTTATACAGAATTTAACTGCAGTTGGCCATCTCATATGAAAGATGAGTAGGAATCTCATGTGTTCAATGAAGTTTGTGATGACTGAAATAGTATGTGATTTTTCCATCCACTATAAAACGCTCAGTAAATAAGAAAAAAAAAGCAAACAAGATGTTTTTCTTTGCCTATAGCAAGCAATTTACATCCTTTTAAGATCTTCTGGCATTTGGTCCTTTATTCTTTTGCAATAGCAAACCCAAGGTGTCCTGTAAGCACCAGATTGGATGAAACCTGTTTTCCTACAGATTTCTGCTCTTTGCTCTGTAACTCCACATTCTTTCATCTCACTGCAAATGGCCATATCTCCCCACATTGCTTATTACACGATCACCTGGCAGGAGAAACTGTTCTGTGATGAGTCTGGGACTGCACACATTTTGTTTGGCCACTGAGCCACTGCCAAATAGAATGTATAACAGCTATGTTCTGCCTGCCTTTTCCTCAAAATTGGCACCAATCGTGGGTTTTTTCCTCCATACACTCACAGATTTTCATAAAACATGATATTCATTGAGAATTTCGCCTCTCAGATTTAACTGAGAGACACAAAAGAGTTCAAAACACATGACAGAGGGAAAGAAAAAAGGAGAACCTACAAACCTTAGTAGAAGTCTCACTTAGAAAATGAGAGTAACAACAAAGATTTAAGCATAATACTGTTGATAATGTGACGGCTCTGTGAAATCCAGCTTGGGTTGTTTGGGGTTTTTTTAAAAGATTCTAAGATAAGCCTCTTAAATCTGTTTTAAGAACTGAGATGAGTGACCCTGCTTCCAATACAGGAGGAATACAGCATCTTACTTTTAAGTGTGATGTGCACGTTAATTAGCACTTTAAACTACAGCACTCTCACTTCCTGACTTTAGCTGTTCAAATGATCACCTACAAATGCATCCAACCAGACATAAAAAACTACTCACAGAGCACAGGCAAACAGACCTGCAAAGTTAAAAACAAACAAAAAAACCCTTCTAGATGGATACTGTCAAGTTAATGTAGCTAAAAAGAAACACATTCATCTATAAAATAAACAGAAATACTAAAAATATTTTCACAGTAAGAAATTACATATTTTAAATGATTTGTCCGAAGGTACAAAGACGTTAGATGACATCCTGAGATTTATATATACAGAGGTAGATTGAAATGTCTAGAACTTCTTAATGCTGTGGTAAACTCAGAATGACAGAGATGGATGCAATGCCACTGTGTACTATGTTTCTGTGGCTAAATCCCCATAGAATAGTTACCTTTTAAAATATTTAAACTGAAATAAAGGTGTTCAACCATGCCACTATCTGAAGTTGGAAATTCTTTCCATCAGTTCATAACTGGACTGTCTTAGAAAGAATTCTTCGACCTGAAAATCAGTTGGATGTGCAACTATACATATGTAGCTCAATGCAGATAAAAGACTCAAATTCTCATCCAAAGTTTCTGATGTTTTGGTTTTGTCCAGGTCAAAAAATCTGCTGTAATATTTTCCCTTTCAGAGTCCAACCCCAGTGACTGAATACTGGCATGCATTGCTTTTGCTCATCATCTTTTTTGAGTTTTTTTCTAAAAGACATGCTTTGGAAAGAAGTAGTTTTGGCCAAATTTTACCCAAAAGAATGGTGGATTCAATACAGGAAATAAAGCCTCCAAAAACAATCCAACAAGACTGAATTCCCAATGATATAAAAGATGAAATAGATGGAATGAAGTTAAGATTCTGTGTGTCACAAACATGCCATCCTCTAATATATAAATATTAATTATAAATAAGCATTGCTGCAGAGTTTTTCTATAGAATTTTCTATATTTCTGTTCAAAAAGCAATTCAAAAGCTGTATTTGTTATGACCTGCTGGTATGCAAAAATACAATGTGTATATATACTCCATAATCTAGCAGAACATAGCTTGATAAAAAAAAAATAACCAAACAAAAAACAAACAAAAACCAAACAAAAACCAAGAGGTTTTTGAATATGAGTGGATTTAAAAAAGAAACAAACTTGCTAGCTTTGAGTTAAGAATTAGGAGGTGGCTACTACCAGTCCTGCAAGAGAGTGCACAGGGCCAATTAGCTGAGCTATGTCTACCAAGGAGTCACAGAACCACAGAATCATGAAGGGACCAGAAGGATCCTCTGGTCCCAACCCCCTTCCATGTGCAGGGTCACCTCCCCCCGGACCAGGCTGCTCAAGGTCTTATCCAGCCTGGCCTTGAACACTTCCAGGGTTGGAACACCCACCAGGGCTGCCAACCTCCCAGGGTAATCTGTTGCATCTTCTCACCACCCTCACAGTAAAGAATTTCTTTTTCCAATCTAACCTAAATTTTCCCTCTTCCAAATAGTACCCATCAGTTCACAGCACTGTTGAGAATGCCCTGGTGGTAATGTCAGGAGAGATGCAGAAGCTGTTGGGTTATTGCAATAATTTATATAGTGCAGGAGATAAAGAGGGAAAAAAACCTCCCAACACATCAGTACATTTTTAATTAACCCAGCCTGGTGCTGCTGAAACTACAGGCTAGGAACGCTTCATGAAAAAGCAGATGGAGTGAACCTTCATTCCTTGTCCATGTGAGATGCTCCAAGATGGCAATCTTGCTTCCTGTGTTTTCACTTCCCGGCATCCAGCTAACTCAACCCTGGGTACATGCTCATGCCGAGTTCTTGCAATATCGTGGTCTCTAAGGACAGGACACTCAGTGCTATCCACATGCAAAGCCCACCTTGTCTTAAGATCCTCGTAGCGAATAAAAAAACCAGTCTACCTTCACATCTATTGCCAAAACACATGTAAAAAGTAGCTGTAATTTACCACCTCCAATATATAACAATTTAGATCTCTTTGTATGTCAAGATCTTTAAAAATAGTCCACAAACCACCTGTTGATCACATTGTTCCAAAGGCTGTTTTTCAAAGACTTTTGTTGAGTTGGTTTTGTTTACTTCATTTTTAAAAGGAAAAATATAATGCATTCCTACTTCTGCTGCTTAAAATAATTTCAACATACTTCCTTTAACAAGAGAAAAAAAAGAAAACAAACAAACAAAAGAATCACCTGTGGTTTGGGACTACACAATGGAAAATTTCAGGCCAAAAAATACAGTTAAAAGAAGAGCAAAGTGACAGAAAGCAAATGGTTTGATATAACTTAAAACATGATTAAGTTACCAGATCTTGACAAATTTCTTGGTTTTCTTCCAGATGCTGGCAGTAGATTATAAATGAAGAGTAAAAACAAACCACAAAGGAAAGAATTTGAGGAATACTACTTTCTCTTATAGCATGGACTATCAATTTTTACAGTTTTTGCCTAAGTAATTCTTCTTGATGTCAGTGGAAGGATAGTTGAGCCTACACTGGGTACTTCTGGAAAAAGCCTTCCTTGTGAATTTTCAGCCAGAGCTTGAAAGAAGCTTTACGGGGATCATAGAAAGTGCATTCTGATTTTCACACAATTCAAAGGTATTTCCAAAACAGGCTGATTCTCTCATGCTGCCGTGTCACATTTTGTACGTTTTTTTTGAATAAAGTTCTGTGCCAATCACTGTCTCCTCCATTTTCATTGTTTGCCTGTTATAACTTACTCTCCCCTGCTAAGGGCACAGATTTTTATTTCAGGATATTATTATCCACAGGCTGAAATAACAGATGCTCAGTGACAACCAGGCCACAATCACAAACAACTTCTAAAACACAGACCAAAACCACTTTCAGTATTTTCACAGGACGTGGATCCTCAATCCAGAGGGACTGCAAAGTCAGGTCACCTTGGGAAAGGCACTTTGAAGGTACTTTCACCAGTCTGGCCATAACCACCTACACAGTTCTGGTTGGCAGAGAAGTGGGAGAAGAAGCAGTGAGAGAGCACTGGGATACCTTCAACCAGCTCTGCCACAAAGGAGTATTCTTAGGAGGATGTTTTCAGCTGGTGCTGCATTTTGGAAATAACAAAAATTCCCAACAGTAATGGGACATGGATTTCAGGGTATGGCCTTCTCTTTAATTTATCTTTTCCTTTGTCATTTAACACTATTAAATGTTCAAAATGTATTAAATGTTCAAAACTGAACCAGTTGCAGGTCTTTCACAGGAAATTTATGGTCCATGGAACATCTTTTGGGTTAAGAGAAGATGTGGACAGTTGATGATACAAACTGAATACCGTCACTCGAAATGGCTTAAGAGAGGGAGAAGAGGGTGCTTTTTGCAGTACTTGAAGCTGTATTTATTACCTATCTCTATCATATTGCTAGACAAACTGAGATTACATAATTCATACTAATAAAATCTTTAGGGTTCAAAGCTAATATCAGAATTGGCAAGTTCATCTAGTTATGGCCTGAATCACCAAACATTTCTATAACAGAGAGGCAGGTATTTCAGAAACTGGAGATAGCACTGTATGTGCTTTCATGGTTGTGGTGTCTGGCATAATTTCCAGCAGAATACTCAGGAAACTTAAACCATTATGGTGCCACATTCATACACTGAAAATCATCGTGACCACAGTTTTGAACTCCCCCACTGGCCTCACCCAATCCCTACCGAAGTCAGTAAGACCTTTGACAAAGTCCTGAATAAAGCCATGGGTGATGAAAATAATTTAAAGTGGATGGCTTGTTCAGAGTAGAGGCAGAGGAAAAGTTCATTGATATTTCTCACCCATTTCCCCCAGACCCAAGAGTCAGAATTGCCAAAAAGTCCTTCCAAAACAAAGAATTTTTTAAAAGTTACAGGGATCTTGTTGGAGTTAAAAAAAAAGAAACTTAACCTGTGCTCAAAAAACAGTCACAGCAGATGTAACCATCTATCCTTGCCTCTACCTTCACTGCTAGAC
The DNA here is from genome assembly GCA_013399225.1 of Rhipidura dahli. Taxonomy (NCBI): domain Eukaryota; kingdom Metazoa; phylum Chordata; class Aves; order Passeriformes; family Rhipiduridae; genus Rhipidura; species Rhipidura dahli. Next base: position 567,915 of record VXAC01007801.1, read on the forward strand.
AGAGAGAAGCATATAAGAGGATCAAGAAATTTAGGAGGATGTTAGGTGGGAAAGAGAGGCTCCATCTCACACCCCTCTCTCTGTGATGATAATTTTGGAAGGAACAGCCTGCTTTCTCGGGAGAATTTATAACTTCAGGTATAAAACTGGCTGCCAGCAGTGGAAATGCTTCTGAACAAATCCAGAGAAAGACAGCACAGGTCCCAAGACTCATCTCAGTGACTGACAAATCATTTGAGACAGGGTGGGTTTCCTCTATCATGCCATGCTTCTTCTACTTTTAGATCTCCTCTGGTTTGCTTTTTAAGTTCTGCCTCTCTTATTACTGCTCCTATGCAGCTCCTGCTCCTACCTCTGCTTCTTCTCTGAAATCATTTGCTTTTACCCACGTATTGCAGTCACTTAAATCACTTCATAGGCCAAATGCTTCTCCTTTTATCTGTTCTTCTCTCACCTTCATCATCACCACCTGGGACAGTCTTCTGCTCATGGTTTGAACAAGTTGTTGGAAAGTAAAAGTGAACTGGAAGCCAATTTGGTTATTCCAAAGATCACATTCCATGTGATCATGAGTTGTAGTTGAGAAGATGAAAGAAATTTTTGTCTTTGTTTTTTAAAATTATTTTTAAAATCTTTCAAAATTACTAGGATATAACTTAAAATTGTTTTTTTCTTTTAAATTCATCTTAACAACACTGTGATTCACTGACTCCATGAATGCTATAATTCTCTTATACCTGTCAATTTTCCTCCATCTATTGTTATAGGTATCACCTTGTCATGACAGCACAAATTAGTTCCTCTCTTTGAAAGAAAGATCAGCTATGAGTCTTGAATTTCCATGATTTCTCATGTGATTCTAAAGATATCCAAAGGTGTCAGGCAGACCCATTTCTGTTAATATACAAACGTCAATTAAAGGAACAGATCTAGTAAATAAAGGGTTTCCTTCTTCCATACAGAACAACAGAAAAAACCTGAAAGTGAACCACCAAAATCACTTTCTCTATGATTCCCAGAACAAATCTGGTTACTCCTTGAAAAACATTAAAGATGTTAAATACAAACCTTTCAAACATTTTAACCTCTTCAAAACTACTTTTTTTTTTTTTCTCTAACTGCTGTCAGAGAGAACTAAACAAGATGCTATAATTCTTTTAGCCTGAGCTCATGATTCTTTGACTTTTTCTGAGAGAGAATAGTAGTATTTGGAAATATACTATTGATGTTTAAGCTTCCTGCCAACCACATTAAGTTGTGTCAGTCCTCAGACAGTCAGTGAGAACACCATCATTATTGTCAGGTTTCCTTGTATCACAGAACACAAGTACTGTGAGCAGATATTCTGCTTTTAATAATAGATACAGGCATAAAATCCTCAGTAAACTCTTCTCTTCCTCATTAAACCTTTTCCCCTTCATCAGGCTGATCATCAGAGCATGAAGAAATGTTTCATAATCCTCCAGTCTGGTGTCACAACACCACTGGTGCATTGTTTTGCCAGTGGAAACTCCAGAGCACAGAAAGGATTGATCCTGTGCTCGTGTGCCCGTGGAGGAGGCAGCCCCTGTGAGCGCCCACCTTTCGCTGTCCCCCAAGGGCCTGGTGGCCACCAGAAGGGGGGTGAGCCCCCGGCTGCCCAGGCCTCCAAAGCTGGGAGGAGACCACCTCCTCAAAGCTCCTTTTACTTTCAGTTTTTAAAGGTGTAAAGAGCTCTTCAGCAGGTATTCCTCCCTCACAGCACAGCCAAAAAGGAAACTGTACATTTATGTCACAGAAGAGAATGTATTTCTTTCCCTCAGAGAAAGCCTGAAACTCCTAAAAGAAAAGAACACCCTTAACTGAACTAAGAACACAAACAGAGAATTTCTTATGGAAAGTAATGTTTAGCCCAAGTCAAAATTTACAGAAATTCAATTCACAATAAGAAAACACAAAGTATGAGGTCTATTTAGATCACCTTACATTGCAGCATTGCATTCAATCTGTATTTCTTAGCAGTTTTCTGGCAAAATTCCCCCCATTCTATTTAAAACCATTTTCAAAATTGATGGGTAAACTCAAGACCTCAACCTGGCAAATAAGAAAGAACCCAATACGTGAACGATGTGAACTTCTGCACCTGAAAGGGACGTTAACATCAGATCAACTCAGATCTGAAGCTCATTTTTTTAAGCAAGCATTCTGCTCATTGTTAGGTGAGCATAAAAACAGAAAGAGCAAGAAACAAGCAGTAACATACCCTCTGTGCAGAGTTCATCTGACCAACTTCTTACATTGCATATTATTCTATCAAATGGGCATTTTCCATTTAGCTTCAAATAACTGCCACATAATTTTAAGGTTTTTCATGCACCTGAATTATTTGATGAAAACAATTTTATACAGAATCACACTTCTGCTGGAGGAACAAGAAAGTCACTTCTCCTCTAAATTACAGACATCTTAAAACCTCACATACAGAGTAACTTTGACATGCCTTGATTATTTATTACTCTAAATTTCATCCACTCAGCAGTTTTCAGAAACATATTTCTAACATTACTGTCAACATGCAATGTTTAATTCTCTTGCTGTGCTAATGAAGCAGCTTTTTCAAAATCAGTAACTGAAATAACATTATAGCTCAGATCATATTTATTACCATTACACTAGATGACTAGTGTATCTAACACAATCTGTTCGAGAACTTACCCACAAGTATTATGTTTCCCTCCTTAAGCGACTTAAATGTTATAAAAGCCTTATCTTCTGTATAATTGTGCAACTTACCTAAAATTTAAATAGCTCCCTGGTCTTTTTGGAAATACGTATCAGAGTATAAATCCTTTTCCTCTCAGCAGAAATCAGAATCTCAGAATATTGTTTTAAGAAAAAATTATGTGCATCACAACAAAGGAATTCAGAAAAGCTGCAGGAAAGCTTGAATAAATAAAATAAATATGGCTAGAATAAAACTGGCTTCCTCCCAAACCCCGAGTTTGTCAAAAGAACAAAGCACACACAAACAGCATGTAAAACCTGAATTCAAAATACATTTATAAAAAAGGGATGAGGACACATGTTTTTTCTATTTCATCTTGAAAAATAAAGGGACACAGCAATGAGTCTTGCTGGCAGGCAGATAACTCATAGGCCCTGACCCTTCGACTCACCAGGAATTCAAACACAAAGCTCTTTTCATAGTGACCGTGCCATACATTCTCAAGATAAGGCAGCGAAATAAGGAGCAATGGAGAGGTGCCACAAAGCTCAAACTGCAGAAAACTGCTCAGAAATCGTGCTCACTTATTCACCTCCATGCAGCTGCACACCAAGTGCTGGCTGCAAAACTTTTTCTTTCCAAATCAGAAGCCATGCAGTGTGCTTTTAGAAACAGGAGCTGTCTCCTGAAGCAAGAAAAGCACAAGAGAGCAAGCAGCAAAGGAAAGGGCTATCCCTGTGCATTTCTGTATCGTTCACAACTGAAGTGCACATCCGGACAAATAATCTGGAACACAATGAGCTCTGCAGAAGGATCGCTGTGGTAAAACGGAAGGGTTTTTAGAGACAACAAAAATAGCTACATTTCAAACAACATTTCAAATCTGGACTCACCATGAATAAGCAACAGTTGCCTGAAGTTAGTGTGTTATTTTCTGCCCTGTTCCATTGCACTTTTAGCCTAGTTGTCCAACACTTGGTAGCTCAGAGCTGCCACACAGAGGCCCCTTCTGTGATCTGGCTTATTTGCCTGTCAGTTTGAGTCTCAGCTTCTGTATGATGCAGCTGTGCACTTTGCTGAAGGTCTAACATCATTTCCATAAGCTTTCTCCCTGTCTGGAGCAAGCAGTTTGTTCTCCCTGCTCAATAAATACTCAGATCACTTTTCTGGTACTCGCAGGGATAAAGCTTTAAGTTGTTAAGGAGTTCTTACTAAGTAGTGGGTGGAGAACATAAGCTCAGTACAAGGAAACTCTGCGCATAATCAGAAACTGAGAAACTTCCTCCCTTTTCCCCCAACCCCTCCTCTCACCAGGCAAAGCTGCCAGTGCCTCCTTTACAGAAATTTAGGAATGTAAAGGGAGGACTCAAAGGGGCCCAGTCAGACAAGCCTTTCTCAATCAATTAGCTTGCAGCCATTACTTGTGACCCTGGGTCACACAACATAAGTGTGTGGGGTGTGCCTTTAGGGGTACACCAAAGCTACTTATTAAAACTTACATAACCAAAAGTGTTCAAAATCAAATAAACTCTGAAAGCTGGAAAATATTTTCCATGTACCACAGTTTAGAAGGAAGAAGAGTTTTGCATAAAGAAATGTCGCTTTGCTTTGCTTTTCCAATAACAAATCATCTGACGCAGGAAACTAATTTTTTTTTATACTTAAAAAAGGAGGAAAAAGAATGAAATGTGAGATGCATAAGCAGAATTAAAAGCACTATTTATGATTATGCAAAAATTAAATAATACTGGCCTGAGTGATACTTGATGAAGCACATGATCATGTTTTTTAAAGTAAGACTATTGTCTGTAGCTGTAATAGATGTTTACAGGACTCTTTTATTAATTAATGAAGTTCATCCCCGGTTTTTCAATCCTCTGCAAGAAACTAGTTCTCAGCATTTGGATTCCATTCTTCATTTTAATTGTCCAACATAACAAACTGAACAATTTACTTTTAGAAAGGGTCCGGAATATCTGAGCACTGCATTAACTTATCCTGTCCTGAACACACAGGGAGGAGAGGGTATAACTTGCCACGATTCCCACATGACAAGTATACACCCCTTGGTGTGAAGGAAAACTTCAAAAAGACCTTCAGCTTCATATCCTGCCAACCCAATGACATGGAGATGATGCCTTGGAAAACCCATGAGGGAGTCCTGATTTGAAAAGCAGATCTATGACAACCCCTTTCTGGGCCAGGCGAGATCAATGCGCTGCAGGGGCGATGCACTTTCATCTCAAGGTGCATCGCAAAGCATCTTTAAGTAGTGCCACACATCAAGGCTTATCCACAGAACAAAAAAACAGTTCATCCCAAACTTCACCATCTACAGAAGGTAACTGAGCAACAGCTACACAAAAGCTGATAGAGGACTCAGGGAAACACTTAACCATGTAGAAAAGTAGTGGTAAATGTGGTGAAGTTGAGTGAGGGTGTTGTAGACAACGTGCAATCTCCATGTCCCTTCCCTAATAAAATCCCAGCCAAACTCTCAGAACAGGCAGCAGGGCTCATGTTAGTCCAGACATTCATTCAAGAGATCAGATTGCAGAATCACGGCCACTGAGTAAGTGCCCTGGGGTAAGGATTTTGCTTCTGTCTTGCACGTAAGACAGCATTTAATAAATTAGGTCACATTCAAATCCTTGGAAAGCCCTGGCAGTAGAAATAATAATCATGGAAACTTTAATTTTGAAAGAAAAAAATGGGTTTAGGATTAAGATGCTGGATTGGAATTTAGGATATCTGGGCTTTGTTCCCATTTGTGTCTCAAATGATCCAAATGATTTGGGAGACATTGCTTCAACTTCTGCATTTATGTCAAACAGGACTTGTCTTGCAGCTGTAAGGCCTTCACCTCCTCAAAGTGTATCAATAAAAAATGGATGATGGTAATAATCTTCAGCATCCTTCAGTACTGGTTCTCAACACATGCTCTGCATAGTGGAATTAAAGCAGCATTGAATACAAAATATTTACTGGCACTGGACTGCTTAGTAACTGGAAACAAGGAAGCTCTCTGCATCAAATCTCCTGAAACCTCATTCATATCCATCATAGCCTTCAATATCTGTGCAATCTCCAGGAGATAAAAACAATTCCATACACATGAACAACGTTATACGCTTCATTCTTCCCCCTTTAGCCCTCTAAGTGTTAAGTTCCTAGAAAGCTTACAGGGTTGGGCCCTTGAAACACAAAAGGTTGGAGTTCCTAATAGTAGAAAAAAATGGGAGGACAGTGCCTGTGAGGAGAAAGGCTGCCTAGAGTGTCACTCCCAGAAAGTGTTAAGAAAAAGAGAACTCGCTCCATCTTTGGCCAGTCTCTGTGAACTTCCAGGCTAAATCAGAGGAACTGTCATTGATTTCAGCTTTCCCTTTAACCCACAATTTCTAAAGCAAGAGGCATCCCAAGCAGCCCACTTTGATATACGTTCACACCTTTCTTTTGGAAACGGTGATATGGAAAATTTACAACACAAACAACAAAGAAATGTAAAGGATGTTTTTAGTGTAACTTAAAACAATGCTTCCACATTAGAAATAATAATAGAATAATGGCTTCTTCTGGCACTGTTGAGTCCCCTGGCTAAGGACTCTTCCTTTTCCTGATTGCTGGCTGTAAAATTACCCCTCCATTGGCTCCACTCCACTGCTGCCACATTTCAGCCATGCAAAGGCAATGTGACCCAGTTCAAAATCATGTCTAACAAAGAAAGACACATATTTTGAAATGTAATGAGATCCTCAAAACAAAGATGGCAGCCAGGAATTTAGAAAACTCCTTTAGCATTCTCAGGGTGCTGTGCTATGAGCGAGATTCCTTTTAATTAATGGAAGTAACCACCACCTTTAGTGTTTCCACGTTTACATTATAAAAAGGATCAGCCCAGAATAGACTATTTCACAAAAGGATAATACAAGTTTTCATACATTTTTCCACATCCTGCTCTTTTTCCTCAGAAGTAATGAAATTTTGAGAGATCTACTTTAACTAGACACCTTTTTTTTACCTTATTTGTTGCATGTTCTTTGAGACTACGTAAATGCTGAGCTCCTTGCACCAAAGTATTTTTACACTTACTAACTCAGACCTAGCAAGGAGATTAAATGTGGGAGAATTTTACAAGTTTTTCTTTGCATATGCAAATCTTCAGACCTGGAGTACCATGCAAGTTCAATGTGATCAATATATGATCATGCTACATTAAGGGATCCTTTGAGAATAAAAGGGATTTCTTGTTATTCAAGAGTTGTTTTTCTGCACTAGTCAATAGGAAAAGCAACATAAATTCACAGAATTTGCTCCCCTCCTCTGTTACGCTCTTAAATGAGATTAAATTCATTTTAGTTAGAAAGATAAACAAACTATGTGCAAAACACTTGTGGCAGAATCACATGCGTAAAGTTTACAGAGTTGATAGTGGTACTGAGCAGATATTCATATCTTAAGTCATGTTCTAAACACTCTACATTAAAAGCAACTCCTTCTTTAAGAAATAAAATAAAACTCATTCCATAAAAACAAAAACAAAAAAACACAGCTTGCAAATACACTACAGTACTTTGAAACAGATCTTCCACTCTTTAAGCCTTCTTCCCCTGCATTCCCCCACCCCCTTTTCCTTTCAGGAAACAAAACTCAAGAAGAGAAAGAGAGAGAGAGTCAAAAGGTTACAGCCAGCTTGTAAGTGCAAAGAACGTGAGAGGCCCATTCTTCCCCTTAACACCTGACATCCCAGGGTACATTTTCCCCAGTGCCGAGGCTGCTGGATTAGCCATGCAGCCCCTGGTGATAATGGAAGCTGTGCATCTCATTCGCCGTGCACTGCTACTTAAAGTTCTTCTCCTACCCCGCTCCTGTTAATTGTTCTTACTCCTGCTACACAATTACAAACTTAATTAATGACAATTTGCATTTTGCCGTGATTAGATCCAGTTAAATACCTTTTCTGAGTCCCAGATAAGAATTCATCCCTGGAATTCTGAAGTTTGAAAAATTTGCAATAAAATCAGTAAAACTATGCATTTATTCTTAATTACAAATAAAACCCAAGAGAAATCCTCATACAAAGCTAATAAATGTTAAAGCTTTGATTAAAAAAAAAATCCTGATCAACAACCCTAGTGACAGCATTAGAACATTCATGCTGCTATTCCTTGGCTAAGAATAGCCAGGTTTCCATGATTGCCACAGCTTATTGTAGCAGATGCAACACATCTAAGGCATGTTTGTTATAGGTTCAGAAAAATGAACATGCCAGAAAGAAATACTAAATTACCAAAGTCTTTGCTGTACTTTTTCTAGGATGGAGGTTCCTCATATCCCTCAGAGGTAGCTGAGATCTGCTTGCTTGGCTGATGCTGTAGGAACAAGGAAACAATTACCTCTAATTAGGTGCATAATTGTACACAAAATGTAAAAGAACTGAGAACAGTTAATTCTAAACACCAGAAGTCTTCAGGCTAAAGGACAAAAGAGAAGCAAGATTGATTAGGGTAGAAAAGGTACAGTTCACAGAAGTCAACATCTAGCTCCAATAAAAAATAGGGGGAGAAAGGAGAACAATATAATTACTTGGAATTTCCTGCTATTAATAAATGCTATGTTCTAATTTAAAGATAACTTAATTTGGAACAAAGATCCAAAGTCCAAGGTGAATCAGAGCAAAAACTTTAGAAGTGAATTAATAAGATGCTGGAAGTGAGAACATGGCAGAAAGTGTGAGTTCCTTGCTGTAGGGGTGTAGCTCTGGGATGTTGCTCACCAGCTGCAACCAAAAACGTCAGTCCCTGCTTCCTCTCACCCCTCACCTATCCTAAACACCAGCCAAGGGCTTTCTGCTGTGTACACAAGGCATTTGTTCTATTTTGAAGGTACATGTTTTCACTTTTCTCTTTAGAGAGCAAAGAATATTATAGGTTTTGTTTCTTGGATTCTGCAAAATGTCTTAGTCCAGTCACTACTAAGAGAGAATGTCACAAATATTGCAGGAGGAATCTGAAAAGAGAAAAAACCAAAAATATAAAGAGGTAAGTGTAAATTCTGGTAATTGATAGCCAGGCTTTCACAAACATACTGAGACAACTAAAACATTTGTGACTCAAATGTGTGACAAATCCAATGAGAACATCCCAAAGGTTTAAAGGAAGACTACAGAGGTGTGCAGCTCCTTTAAGAAGGTTTTATAACCAGCAGAATAAAAGTTTCCTGAAGAAATTGGTTCTTAAAACTTGTTTAGATTCACTGTGGTGAAAACCTTGCTTCAGCTGGTTTGATTTGCAAGAAATGAAAACAAGTGGGTATGAATTTGTCATTTGGAACCTTATTGAAGGACTAAGGTTATTTATTTATTGTTTAAGTCACTTGGGTCTTAGAAGTATGAGTGAATACAAAGACAGAGATTAAAGAGAGTGCAGTCATTCCAGAGACAAGCATTAAATGAGATTTTAATGGGGTCTGTCCATCACCTCACCAGTAATCTGGCAGGTAGAATCACAAAAGCCCTCACTAGACCTGCCCACTGGCCAGGATGGTTTGATTCAGCTTTGTTTTTCAGGTGAGAGGTGATGTTCATTTGGAGCACAGAAACAGACCAGATATATACACAGGCACTACTTATTTTAGCTGCATTTATATATGTAAATAATAGACCTATAAAACAAATCTAGTGACAAAAAAGACCTTGAAGGGAAAGATACATAAATGAAACCCAAGCATTCCTGTCAATATAGCAACAATATAATGTTTGTGTACAAAAACTGTGCCAGGCTGACTGGGGGGGTGTGAATATAGGTTGGACAAAGCTCAGGGTGTAACCCTAGCCCAGTGTGTCCAGCCACAGACCCCGCTGTTTAAAAAGAAGCATTTAGCTCTACTTGACATGAATGAAGACTTCCTAAAGCACCTGTCTGGTGGGGACCCTGCATCCCCACACACATCTCCTTACATTAATCCTTTCATGCCTGCAAACCCCAGCCCATGTTGTCAATGTGGACAAGCAACGAATCTGTTCTTGAAAAAATTTGAATGTTCTAAAAAATGTTACAGAATTTTTAAAACTTAATCTCATAACATACATGGGAAAACACAGAGGGGTAAAACCTTTTTCTGCCATTGCCCACACCAGCATTTAACACTGCTTTCAGAAGAAAAGTCTGGAATTTTTACCTACTGCATATCTATGCACAACTCCCTAACAGAGAACTACAATGGCAAAAAGCTTGATAATACTTGCTCCGATTTATTTTCTCTGAAGTTAATGCAGCTTCTTTGTCTGTGAACTTTTTACTTTTTTTTTTTAAGTGTCAGGAAAAACATGACCTTGCTGAAGCTTCTGAGTTAAAAATGAATTCTCAGTAGAAAAATATCCCTAAAGTAGATTCTCTCTCTTACCAGGGAATGCTCCAGCAGTCAACTTCAATTTGCCTTAAAGACAAAAAGGCATCTCTCTAGGGATAAAAATCAATCCCCAAACTGTCAGCAGCAACACACAAAGTTTAAAAATGTGCTTAATTCAGCACAAACAAATGCTTGTAAATTGTCAAGCCAATATGTGAGAAGTGTCTCTTCCATTAAATAAAATCATGAGCTAAACGAAAAAACTAAAAAGGGGACAAAGACACCACAAGCAGATATATTTTGTCTACCTAATATCTAGAACACTTGTACAGAATAATAAGAAACCATTCTTTGCTAATAGAGTGCTGATTAAGTTTAAAATTATTTTAATTGCCACTGATTTTTTTTAAAGGTTTTCATTACTGTGGTGCTCTAGTGCATGCAAAAACACACCTTCTCCATACGGTTTGGCAGTGGGCAGCAGTCTGGGACAACATCAACTCAGATGTGCAATCTGAAGGTGATTCACACTCAGTGACAAGGAAATCAGTTTTCCAGCTTGGAGATGTCATCCTGAATTGCAACAACTGCAGAAACTACTGAAGCCATTGCTGGGCTTCAGATGTGCAGCAGGGGTGCCCTTATCCTCCTGCCCTCAAGGCCAGAGCAAGGCTACAGCCCCCAGCTGGAATTCCTTGCCTTCTCGTGCACCTTGTGGCACCTGTGGAAACTGCTCCCACCCTCCCACATTCCTGAGGTGACCCTGCCTCCCTCCAGCAGCATTCTGACATCCTGGGAAGTGCCTCCACACGCCCTGCAGCAAAAAGGTAAGGTGCAGGGGCCACCTGGAAGTTGTGTGGGCAGGCAAGGACCTTCCCCACCTGTCCACTCTGCCTGCAGGTGCTCTGGAGAAGGGGATGGGACAGTTTGGTGGGTTTAGTCCAGGTCTTTACCACATTCCTGGATGCCACTGATCACTACAGGGCAGGGACAGAACATCCTAACAAAAGAAATAATGAAGTCATGGCAGCTCTTACAGTAATTCTCCCCAGGATATTGAGAACTTGGACTTTCCCCCCATAACTGCGTTTTGTACCCTGGTAGATGAGCCCACGATCATCTACACTTGTAAGAAACATGCTCGAGATTTAGGCAGAGCTTTACCATGGGCTCCTTAATCTTCAGTGAAAGACTCTCTACCCCAGTTTCTGATCTGGAAATCTCCATCTAGAGCATATAATATGGACTTCATTATCACATAGGTTTTATGCAATAACCAGTAAAAGCCTTTCAGTTTTGTTCTCACGTGTGGCTGTATACATCAGAAAGTCCTGAAACAAGAAAGTGCTAGTCAGTGTAAACAAGAAGGTGTTTTACAAAAAAATAGGCTGTGTTTTACCTAAAAAACCAAACTTGCAATGATCCGAAAATAAAATTGAAAAACCCCACCCTCCTCAGAAAGGATTTAACACAGACTCAAAGAGCAAGTTTCAGTGATTTCTGCAAAATTACACCAAAACTTCTATACACATTAATAATGGAAAGGCATGTTCTACAGTATTGAAAAATCCACCATAAATCAGTTAAAACACATAATCATAAATACATATGAAAATATAAATTGAATGGATGGTGCAAAAAGCAGGAAGTTTTCACACAACACAAAAGCAAGTGGGGGAACCATCAAAGCAAAATCAGCAATAACCAAAGCACAAAATTTGATGGTTCTTTGGTGTAGAATGTAGAAAAACAAGACCAAGTTCCACGCTGGAGATGCCCTGCAAGACAGACACGACCATGTGTCATTACTGTGCTTCCATGTTTTTTTCTGTGTGGTGTGAACCTTTAGGTAGAACAAGGAAAAAGAAAAAACCAAAACACAGCAATGAGGAAACACAGTAAGAAAAAAGTTGCCATCTCCTTCTGCCATTACTTTCAGAGGTAACAACACAGTCAGATATCCCCACACTGACACAGCATGTCACACAATTTCACATATAAGGCAATGATGCCAGAAAAGGAGTGGCTACTGCTACTCTCTGAATCTCTTTTTTATAAAGCTTTCTGTGGAGACTACTAAGGATCAAAAAGGGAGGAAAATACTCCACATTTCCTGGTTTATCTTGACAATCAAAAAGTCTACGTTATTTGCAACTGATACTTCAGAATGACCAGAAATTTTTTCATCACTATTCTTGCAAATAAATTTTCTGATACACATGATCAAAGACAAAGATTAGCTCAGGAATCCAGACATCATTTATTTTAGCCGTGTGCATATGTTAGTAGATTCTTTTGCTCTTACCTAGGATTAGCGTGCATTTTGAGAGGTAGTATGGGCTCCGTACAAAAATCTGAATATTCAGAGTTGCTTAGTTTAGTCACCCAGGTAAGTGAACTAGAACAATTAAACTATCTAGCATTCAAAAATAAGACTGAAAACTGTTCCAGAAGAGAGTAAAATTTCATAATCACAGGTATTGGAGATCCCTTTTGTTAGCTGGTTCCCTCTTCCAGACAGTCCACCTGAGTTCTCCCTGTAACTGTTTTTACTATCAAAAAATATTTTTCAAAGATGTGCATATAATTTCTTAACTGAATTACTAGTAATAACTCTAACTATTCTCCATCAGATTAAAAAACTGAATTGGTCTTTGGTTCTCATAACACTGAACTCTTTAAGTTTTTAAAGAGCAGTTGCTTCTCTGTCCCTTTCACAGAAGATAATGGTTGTTGCTCAGGTCCACAGTATAAAAGTCACTATTTTTGTTGAGTCCAAAGATGACGACAATGCAACTTCAAGAAAAAGGCCAAATTAATAGGTTCAAGTCAGCATCAAATAAGTGGGGGTCTCAGGTACATATCCCTCCCTTGGAAGGCAGAGGTACACTTTGGTTGAGTCAAGCAGGGCAGTCCATACTGCCTGAAAGGCTTGTGGCTGTGCACATAAACTTTCAAGCACTCTGCCACACTTTGTGTTTTCTTTGGGCCTTACCTAGAACCTCTCAGATTTTTTAGGTATGGAGAGTGTCACCTCTTGCAGTATCACAAGGTAGACAGGGTTACTGGGACTGAGCCAGCAGTTCTCAAAGAATTGTCAGTGTTTCACAGTTTTGGTTTAATACCTTGGGAGGAGAGTTCCTGATTCTGCAAGCCAGGATGAATCCAGCCCCATGCCTTGAGGAACTGATGGGATGGGGGAGTCTAGGGGCGACCTGTGAGCAGGGTACGATCAGAACTTGCAGGAATGCTATGGGAGAAGGAGTTGAAGGAATTGTACAGCTGGGACCTGCAGCAGTTCTACTGGCAGACAGAGGAACCTGCTGGGGTTCCTGTTTCAGCAGCCAGGGTTCTAAGCTACCCTGCAATAACTGCATCCCCTCAGTGGATTGGCAGCTAAAGTGGCAACTACCTCCCAGCTGCTGGCAAACCATTTACAGCTCCAGTGTTGTAGCCTGGGCACTCCTAGGCTTGCATTAACAAGGTACTGGCAGCAAAAGCAAAAAGGAAAACCTAATCTTGTCCTTTTCACACCTTCATTCCTATGTCCCACTCTTTCACATCCTGTAGTCTGCTCATCACTGTGCTGGACCCTACTGCAGCAGGGCGGGGGGAGGCAAGATAGTCAAGGGGGATTGTGACCTGAAACCTTACACCAAAGGTCTGTGAGCACAACAGGCTGAAGACTCCCTGAGGGAAATCCTTGCCTGGGCTTCCTAAGAGGTAACTAGAGAGCTGCTGTGCCTTCCCTGTCCACTGCATGAGCCAGACAGTGTCTGAACAATTACTATTTGATTTGGGTTAAGAGTCAGACACCACCCGGGGCAATGTCCAGACTGCAGCCAGGGATACTGTTTCCGGAAACAGAAACAACAGGTGGGAATTTGCAAATGGCAACGCTCTGTGCACCACTGTGCTTCAGTGCAGACCATTAAAACACAAGAATACAACATTTTCAGGGTGATTTTTTGCATTGTGTTGTACTCTCAATTGCAATATTGAGAGCAGAGTCTACCCCTGAACTCCCTGATCTTTTGTTAACAGCCGATGATCCCAAACTCAGGGATGTGAGTACTGCCTTACTTTCTGTGCTGTTCCAATCTCTGTCTGTCAGATCAATGTGCACCACATCATGCAGTGAGCAAGCCTGGAGGTAGTGAAAGGGAGCTGCTGTATGACTGTAAAAGGGTGTAACTTTCAGAACTCCATCATTTCAGTTACAGCTGTAATCCTGCTTTCTTTTGTTATCTGATAGAGTGGGAGAAAAGTTGCAGCAAGTCATTGGTGACTCCAGTCATGCAAAGCTATAAAGGAAAAACATATACTCTGATTTCTGGAAGTCTGCATGCTCTATGCAGGCCTTCCTGTCATCTCCATGAGTACAGACAAAAACTGCTCTCTGAAGACACCAAATGTTTTGTGAAACAAACTAATCTGCATCAGACAAACCTATTTTTTTCTTCTTAGCAGACATCCACGGTCAAACTGTGGATTGATCTGAACAATTTGTCATTGCTGCTCCTTATTCATTTGTATGTTCAAGAGAATTTTCTCAACTTCCAGTTCAGACAATATATTTTACCACCTCTGACTATTTGGCTTAAAATACTAGATAGGTACATCATCCATTTCTTAATTTAGTGCTTCTTCACGGAACCTGTTCATGTTAAATAGACTGATGGCTTCATGACATTATTTCCACCTTGCCTGAATGACTGAAACTATGCAAACAGAACAACAAAACAAGAAATAAACTTCTTAAAAGAAAGGCTGTTGGAAAGATAATACCCATAATAAACTTTCTGAATTTAGTATGGTCTGGGAACAATTCCAAGTGTAGGAAGACCATGCGTTACTATGCTTTTATAATGAATAGAACTTCACAATCCTACTCATGAAAAAATATATTTTTAATATTTAAGCAGCACTAATTTATAAGCTTTCTGAGGCCCACAAGTGAAAAAAAAAAAAAACTGGCAGAGAAGAAGTACTTATGCGTGTTGGGCATGGACATGACAGTTTTGTCTTGAAAGAATACATGCTCCCTCTCTTTCCCTCTTCCAGTGAAATCCCTCAGCAGGACTGGTTGTCACCTGACACCTCAGGCTATCAGGTTAATGCTTAGTGAATGTTCTCGTCATGTTTATACCTGAAGGAAAGCTGAAGTGATTTCAGGGTTTAAAAAGCCCTGTGGCATTCAAAATGCCCTATGAACCCTTTGGAAGTGCAGTTCCCAAGCCACAGCTCCGGTCTAGCGCTGCAAGAGGCACAGCAAAATTCCACATACAGCATTGCAAACGTGCCCTAAACCCCGCCCCAGAGGGACCATCTCTGAGGTGGAGAGAGCACTTCAGTCTCAGTTCCCCTACAGACCTTTGCCTCTGTGCTGAGGCTGCTACACAGGGTGCCAATTAGTGCCAGCCGATTGCTCCTGTGATGTGCACACCTCTCTGGGAGCCGGACTGAAGCTCCCGACTCATTTCCTATAGGTCACTGGATGTTGACAACTCTGTCCGAGATTGACTAAGGCCCCATTTGGATTAGCAATTTAGCAGGAAGGTCCTGTGTTGCACTGCCCTCCAACCTCTCTCATGTAAGCAATTTGGATACAGCAACTTCTCGGCTGCAAATTGACTACAGTTTCAGAGGGAGGGGTGTCAGAAAACTCCAGAAGCAAGTACAGTTACAAAGCCTGCCATAAAGTGTTATTGGGAAATTAAACTGTGCCTTGCCCCCTTCACCTCTTGCTATGTAGACTGCATTTAAAGGATTCCATTAGGGTCAGAGGCCAGAGCTTACATTTCTGTTACCAAGTGAAATGAATCATGGCAGAAATTGACTTAACTGGGGATTCCAGTAAAATACTGGGTTTAGAACCAGGGAGTCAAAAAATATTCGGTCACTCCAAAAATTTTAAGACATGAGCAGGAAATTTGTGGTTTGTTTTAGAATAAGAAAAAATACATAAAGTCTTCTTCAATCTAATGTAATAAAAATTAGACAATCTTTATTAAAAATGTCTTATTGACAAAATGATGAGAAAAAAGAGAGTCTTACTTGAAAAATATGTAGCATTGTAGGCCATAGGATACCTGTAGTTGCTAAACTTTCACTGCTGTTAGCACTTTAAAGTGTATTCTGTAGTATTCCAATGTATATTTCCCTTAAGCTGCAATCATCACTTTTACTAGCTAAACTTCTGCCAAACACTTACCACAGATCCTAAGGAATTGATTCCAGTGCCAGTCACTACCCCTGGGAGCAGCACCCTGCAGTGGTTCCTTTTCCCTATATTCTCATTCTTGACACTGCTATGGAATGGACATGGGATGCAAGCAGTATGTACGGATTCCTCCTTCTCGAACTGATTCCTTACCTAACCCTCAAGAGCTGCAATAGTTTTTTTTATCCACGTTAAATGAGTACAACCACAGTGCACACATGGTTATGCCTGGCATAAGAAAACATCATGACTGCACGCATGGAAGGAATCGTAAAGGAATTGCACGTAGAGGTCATAGCAGTTGTTAAAATTGTATCATTTTCATATAGAATCAGAACTGCTGTTATTCCAAGATGAAGGTGTTACAAACTTTCTGTGCATCTAGTTCAGCCACATCCGTGCTCTAGAGATATGTAAACACTCAGCAAAAATAGAAGGATATCTGCTCAGCCATGGCAGCCACTTGAGGTGCTCCATTTCCTTGACTCGCGCTGTTCTTTGACAGATGATTGTAATGCAATAGCTCAAAGGAGATAGGAAACAGGAGACTGAGACACCCCTGCAGGGCTCCACTGAGTTTCAAAAGTGCCAGCAGCAACAAACACAGTAAATTAAAAGCTAGAGTGACAAGGAGTGCAATCTTCAGGGCTAAATATATATTGTATGTTGTATGAAGAGTCACAATACAGTGGGCTCCTACTGGAGAACAGCTATACAGTAAAGACAGATATCTGGGAGTTAAGTTGGCTAAGTTAGTAAATACAAACATAGTAAAAAATAAAGCTTTCTGAATGAGGGCCACCTGCAGAAGGACATGAGAAAGCAGTTGGGGACTTTTGTGTTCTCCTTGCTCCTGACATTCAAAGCTCCCCACAGCCAAGCAAAACCAGGAGGTGCTCCCTGCTCACACTGGGGCCAGATTTAAGACAACTCAAAGGGACACATGAAAATTGGAACATTCCCTTTGTTGTAATCCTGTCCATTCCAGCATGACGTGATTGCTGGGATTCCTGAGCTTTACAGGTGGAGCTCTTTGTGGCATCTGATGTGCCCACTTTGCTGGTGACTCATGATGGTGTGCCAGCATTTTACATCTATCTCTGCTAAGATACCAGGCAACAAAGAATGAAAATCAAAAGGATTCTATTATTCTTGTTTCTGGAGGACTGAGCTGAGGAGTGCTGTTCCAATGCCTTTTATATACAGAAAGAAGGCACAGAAACTGTCATGCTGAATTGCAGCCTTTGGGACTGGTCTTTATTTGCACAGATGGGAGAACCCCAACAGTTTTCTCAGCCATTTGTACTTCACAAGGAGGACTCCATTATATCATAAAAAAGAGGGACATTTTTCTATCAGATCACATTCTGTGTATGATAGAGAGCTGTAGTTATTAAAAAATAAATTTAATCCAGTCAACAAGTACCTTCTGGTATGTAGGTGAGAAAACACTACTTATAGAAAATAATTTGTTGCAAGAGAAAACTGGACAAATTCCTACTGGGGAATGATATTTTTAACACAAAGAATACATTTTAATTAAAGCTGCCTGTTTGAGGACATGCTAGATAAGCCCTGAAAGTCTTTAAGTCAAACCTGATCATCTTTTTAAACTCCCGTGTTAGAGCCCAACAGAAGTGATAAGCTTGAGACAGCTTTATTTAGCGTGGCACTGTGGCCTTTGGTAGGTCATGGGGTCAGAGAATATCAGTCACCAGGGCTGCCTTTTCTGATGACTTTAATCTTTAAAACCTTCCAGTGAAACTGTGTGACCCACCATTAGCAAAACGCATAAAAAATGGCCAAAGTGCATATTTGGTTGCACGTGACACCATAAATTACCAACAGGACCGTTCTGACCAAGGAGTTCTCCCTGGAATTAACCAAGGGAAAAAAATGGGGAAACAGGGCTCCCACAGTCACCACTGCCTAACAGCAGACACCACCAGACACCACCAGGATGAGCTCATGCCTTGGTGCCCCAGCCAGGTCTCCACCCCCAGCCAGTCACTCACTTCTGCCAGAGGTGAAGTCTTCTTGAAATCACTTTGACCAAGCTCCTCAAAAAACACATTTGTAAAACACCAGCACTAACACCTTACCTTGGGAAGAACAAGGCAGTGCTGACTCTCTGTGATCCCATGCTCCCCTCCTGCCTCACAGCCTTTCACAGCTCCAAGACCATGAAGAGGACCAAATTTCAGTTCTATATATCTTTTCACAAAAGTGTCACTTGATTGAGTAAAGGTTGTTCAAATACTTCTACTCATAAAAAATGGACATGTTAAAAAAAAAAAAAGACATTATTAAAGATATATTCAACCTCAAGCCAAGACACTGAAATCAAACCAAACATAAAAGGCCAGGGAAACATATTGTAACTCACTCAATAGTGTAACAAAATGCTATCACTGCAGAAAAACACAAAAGTAATAAAAGTAACTTCGACCTTAGTAGCTTTCAAAGTGTTAGGTACTGATGGAAATTTCCTAACTTGATTTAAGAAATCTATTCTGCTCTGCAGCCTCCTTATTTTTTTCCCTCTGCGATGTGAAATTTCGAAAGCCTCCAGCATTTTTTATAATTCTAAGTGGAAGTTCAAGGAATTAATCTACAATTTGTTGAAAAATTACTTTAAATAATAACAATACTTTAATAAAGTCCCACAGCCACCACCATTCTTTTACACTTCTTGGAAAGGTTTCCTGATGAGTGGGAATGAATTAGGAGATAAATGTCTTTATAAACACAATTTGAGCAGTGAATTAGATTACAGTTTCTAAATCACTTGAGAAGATAAATTCAGCTTCTTGCTATTTGGTCTCGTAACATTTTTATTTATCTCTATTCAGATTGCAGGTATATTCCAGTTTATTTTTAATAATGTAATGGAAGCTCAGGAACCCCCTTTAAAACTACCATTTGTTTTGTTTGCAGGCAGTGAAACACAGAAATAAGGGATGGGAACACAGGAACTCTATTCTTCTTCATTAAAAACATCATGTTAAGGATAGTGACAGGTTCCTCAAGATGAGAAAACAGACCCATTCCTACATGAGTTTTTTCTCTAAAAACAGCCAAGTTCTTTCATCTCTGTATGAAACGGATTTCACTTTTATACAATTTACTCAAGGAACTAATTAGAAAAGGAAAAAATTGTAATTTAACCATATTTTAGAAGATTACCTGGAGTTGCACAAACTTCCTCACTAGGAAACATTAGCCTCCAAGTTACATTAGCCTCCTGTTAGTGAGGGTATTTGGGTTATTTTCTTTTTTTTACTCTACACACACCGTTAAGCAGTATCAGTCCAGATACAGAATTCAGTTTGTACGTATTTGGAAACTGCAAAATTAATGTGCAATTTAAACTCAGTCTTTATGTGGGCTCGATTAATAAATAGCTTATGATAGTCTTTAACACACAGCATTAATGTTGCTTCATTTATTGCACAAGAAAGATAATGCTCATTTCAAGAGCAGTTCACTACTTCATTTTGTTCCATTACTCATATTGCAACCCTTTGTATCACCCTTTATTTCCTATATGTGGCTCAAAACCTGTTCTGAAGACAAATTTATGTCCTTTGCCCAGGCTGTTGTTTGGAGCTCATCATCAGAGGACACAAGTGATTCAGCTGTATTATTTTTACTGCAGCCTGGAAGAAGTCAGCATCCATGTCATACAGATGACAAAAGATGAGCAGGGAGAGAGACACGGGTACACCAAATCTGAGACATCTGGCACATGAGCTTCAAGAGCAGATAGCACTACTCATTATTCTGTAGACTCAAAACAACTCTCTAGTGACTTCAGGAGTAGATGTGGGTGTTCAAGCTTCTGATTAATCAGAGTGCAGGATCTCGCAGTCAGCATGCAGAAGCTGGGGAATACATGCATGATATGAAAAATTTACTGACTTTGCTAAACATCAGTAGCAGGGACGAGACTACAGCCCTATTTTTCAGAGTCTTATCTAGCTTCTCACCCATATATTTCCTTCCTGTAGTCTTTGATTTATCTACTACACACCATCCAATGGCACGAAATGAACAGTCTCTTCCTCTGCACAAGCCTAGGTATCCCTGAGCAGGTCTAACTTGGGGTCTGGTAAGGCAGAAGTCCCACAGGAGGTGAGGACATGGGGAGAGAGAAAGAGGCAGTAGATAATTATAGAGTTAAAAATTGTGCTGGCGTGCATGTGAAAAAATGAGCCATCTTAAATGACCTAAAATCTGCCATTTTCTTAACCTTTAAGAACTCCACTTTGGTACCTTAAAAATACTCTTTCTACAATATTTTTTTTTTCAAGCTACTGCCATACAAAATCCTGTGCTTTATGTGCCAGAGAACTTGTTTATGCTACAACAGAATTTTGGAAAGGCAATAGTGGACTAGAGGAACATTTCCATATATAACTTTATTAACTTCATGCTTTCCTTTTTACTTAGAGACAGTGTTGATTTTGTTAGTTTTTTGTTTGGTTAGTCAGGGTTTTTTGGGGGGAGGATATTTGTTGTGTTTTATTGAAAATATGGAATTAATTTCATGTGTGTGCCTTTCTTGAAAAACTACACATCTAAATAGTCCTCTTTTTTAAAAATTAAGAATGTCTTTTCCATTATATTTATTTAAAAATAAGCCTCAAGCCTCATTTAAGCCCTGAGATTTGGATCGCTTAAAAAAACTGGACAAAAAATGAAAGCTAGCGGAACATCTGAATCCCATCCAGAGTGGGACCATCCACAGCAGGACTCTGACACTGTGGGGCACACTGGAAACGTGCCATTCACAGTGTCACCGAAATAAGCCCAAAAACTTCACCAGAAGAAAAATACTCCAATTCCTACAGCGTGGTTCTCTGACTGCCATTAGCATTTTGCAGTTTTGCCTGCGAATTGGATGGATTTTCTTTCCCTTTTGGACAGAGGAACCATGCCGGCTCTCCGCAGCACAAAGCTGCGGTCTGTGCACCCCAGGCTGTGCGGGGGACGCCGGCCAGGCGCTGTCCTCTCCCGGCAGCCCGACTGGGAGCCGTGCCGGGAGGGAGGGAGGAGGATGCCCGGCCCGGGCACGCTGCTCTCCAACGCCGGACCAGGAGCATCCTCTAGCGGCCAGCGCCTCGGGAAGCCCCTGCGTCCCCCAGGAACAAGAATCTTCTGGAAGACGGAGGGAAATCAGCAGCCGGGGGAAACGGGCAGAAGCCAGAAGGGTACTCAGAAGATGAAGGATATTTTTCCGGGCTCAGTTATGCCTCCATGTCAGACTGAATGGGAGACAGTTCTTTCCTAGGTCCTGAGTAGCACCGAGTCTCTTTTCCCTCTCCACTCTGGATCACCCTCATCATCAGCTGTGCTTTGGCTTGTAAGAAAACAGCAATAAAAGAACACACACACACACTCCCCCAGACATACAAAAAAAACCCCTCCAAACATCACAATACTCCCCAAACACCCACAAAAAACTCCAAATGAAAACAAACCAAAACATCCTGCAAATCCAACCAGTTTGAAAGGACTGTGTACACAACTCTGAAGTGTGTTGCATTTGCATTAAACTTGTAGCCACTTCACTTAAACAACAGCCAAGCTACATTCCAGTCAGCCTATGGTGCAAAAAAAAAAAAAAAAAAAAGGGACAAATGCAAAAGAAAAAGAGCAATCACATGAACTTGCCATTTCCCCAGACCATAAAACAAGCTCATTGTGGTTAAAAATAAACAAATAAATAACCAACCAAATAAATAAACAATCAAACAACAAATATATATATATAGAGAGAGAGAATTGTCCAGTAAGAGTTCCCCACTAACTGCTTGGGAACTTTCGATAATTTGGTACAGATGCAGACTGAAGTTTGGCTCTCTCTGCTATTATTATGAGCTGGGATTGAGGCAAGTAAAAAACCTATGCTGTGTACACACTGGCTGAAAACATAAATTTGTTTGTTAGGGCATAAATCACACAGCAAGGTCAAGGAACTAGAAGGCAAAGCACAAGTGCCTAATATTTTACAGCCCATGAGGATTGCACTTTGGATCAGAGATGGTCACCTTAGGAGCTGCAGGAAGAGAAATGTGGCCAAGACACCTTGGGTTTGGTGGGGAGGATGGCTGTTGGGAGATTTCCAGCCTCACAACTGCACTCTTTTCTCCTTTCCCTTGGCCGGCTGCCTTTTCTCAGGCATTTGCCCTCCTAACACATCAAAACAGAGCACCTGAACTACTCCTAACAGTCTAACACATTCCAACCATGCTTGGATTAGGAATAAAGTAGCATATTTTGACAGGTACAACTGCAATATGGTTAAGTGCAGCCAGTATATTTACAAAAGTGACTATGTTTGAATCCCAGGCAAAGCTTAAAATTAGTCATGTCCTGATGGGTAATATTTCAAAATAAAATATTCAAATTTGTCTTGGGTTTCTACAGAGGATAATTTTAGGGAAGCTTTGCCATGTTTTAAAGCAGACTGTATTAGCCTGTCTTCTCATGAGAGGAAAGTGTGACTCAGTTTTCTCCCATTTCTGCCAGGATGCAGTTAGACAGGAGAGCACCGTGCCAGCAGCAGTGACTAAGCCACATGTGCCTGTGGATTAGCCATGACCTAGCCACCATGAGTGGCACTCCAGCAATCTCAGACTCTGCTGCCCGAGGGTGCTGGCCCTGATGTACCCATGAGCAAAGAGAAGCAGATTAAGAAATTTAAGTATTCCTGATGTCCACTAGACCTGCAAGACACACACCAAGTGTGGTGTGTTGATAGCAGTTGTCTGTCACATCACTCTAGATGGAGCAAAAAAAAAAATTCACAGGAAAGCAAACAAAATTAGTTCTGCAGTGACAACTATCCTTCAAGCACTTAACCTGCACTGCTATCAAGGAACCCTGAAGATTAATTTTTAAACACGTGGCACAGATCACTGATCTATGCTGATGCAGTCTTACAAACCTTCTTTTATATTTCAGTGCAGTGGAAACCAAGACACACTTCTAGTAGACACAATGTGGCAGGAGAACAAACATTTACTCTCACATTTCAATCAGACTTCAAATCAGATCATGACATAGCACGTACACATTTTTATGCATATATATATATATAAGTATATACATATCCCCTGTACCTAATTAAATATACACACACAAAATGGTGCAATCTTAATTGGGTATTAGAACTTAAGACAGTTGTTGTCTACATACCTATAAGAATACAAAAGTATGCTCAGGGGGAGGCAAAAGGACAAGTAGAATATTAGAGAATTAGAAGAAAAAGGAACAAAAGACATGATAAAGTCCAGGCACAACTCTGGCAACTTTGCCAAAAAAGATGTACCAGAAGTCTAAGAGAGAAAAGCAAAGAGGATGACCTATGGTGTAAGAACATAAAATAAATTAAAAAGCTACAAAATTACTAGGAGGATTGAGAATGGCATAGTGATTATTCCCTCTTCCCCATTAGGGAGCCTCAAATATAATTATCAGGCAGCAGTTTTAAAACCTACAAGAGAAGTACATTTCCACACAGCTTGTATCTAGATCCTGGAACTCATTGCCACAGAACACTTCACTCAGTGGAAATGTTACCAAGAAAAAGGTTGCAAATATCTGCAAGAAGGTAAATCACAGCCTAGTAACACAAAGATACAGCTATGGCCTCTGGCTTAGGGCAGCCAACTGCTTGATCCATAACGAACGAGCAAGTACAGAAAGGATGAAGAAACATCAGTATTTACCTGACCAATCCTTGATGTTTCCCATTGTTTAGCTCTGTAAGGTTTTATTTTACTTGTCTTCTCCACTTAAGCTTATGTTTGTGAATTACTTCACCCATCACAAATGGTTCATACTTTATTGCTACTGCTGTAATCACCAAACATTCACAGCATCCTCCCTAATCTGCCACTTTCCACAAAATTCAGCCATGCTCTTTCAGCATCCCAGAGTAATCCAAGAAAAGTGTTTGTATTTATTCCTTTTTAAATTACTTGGTAATTTTCACCTGGTAGATTTTATGTTTTCTTATTATCTTTATACTGACTTTATCACAATACTGACTTCTAAGACTTTTAGAGATGGAGAAGTTAAAAAAAGCACAACTTATAAATAATACTAAGATAATCCTATACACATAACAATGAAATGAAGAACTGAACAGCTCTTTATAACCACTGCTTTACCCTGCTGACACCTATGTGCTGAAAAATGCATTTACAGATTGATTCTTAAGGAATAATTAAAGCTCTAGTAATGTGACTGGTAGCATGACCTATTATTCCTTCAGCAGAAATACCTCCATGAAAAGTTCACAGGTGGCCATAGATGGCTTGGAACTCCCTTTCAAAAAGTTAAAACTGCTCCATACTCAAGTCTGTGTTGCTGCAGCTTTGCCAGCTAACCAGAGCAGAGCTAAACACCATTCATTAGAGTCCTTGCAAGCTTCTCAGAGATTAAGGAATCATATGAACTTAAAAAGGGTTGCTAGCTGAAATTTCTACTGCCTTTCCTGGAGTGGAGTTTAAACCTCCATGGTGAGGTTTGTAACTGCTACCAGAATGTTACAGGACAGTGGGA
Organism: Rhipidura dahli; assembly: GCA_013399225.1. Classification (NCBI taxonomy): domain Eukaryota; kingdom Metazoa; phylum Chordata; class Aves; order Passeriformes; family Rhipiduridae; genus Rhipidura; species Rhipidura dahli. The sequence goes on from VXAC01007801.1 coordinate 592,763, forward strand.
GCATCATCACCAAAACCAGCAGCTGAAGAAAAGAATGCACCAAAGCCATAAAGCAATAACTCATGCCTGCCCACAGAAAGACTAGCTCATCATTCCATTTCATACAAAGGACATCTTAGCCATGACTGAAACCCAGTATTAAGCCAAACACAGTCAATAATCACTGAAATACTGTTATTATTATTTTTTGTTCACATAAATATGTTGTGAACATAATAGTCTGCTGAAAGCAAACTACCTTTTCACAGCCAGGAATCTAGTACCTTCAAAATGTTATCATCCAAGTGTAAAAATGCAGTTACTTTGAACTATCTTCTGGGTTGTTGGTTGTTTTTTTGGGTTGGTTTTTATTTTAGTGTATTTTCATTCCTTTTTTTTTTCTTGTGAGTAAAGATACAATTTGACTTTTTCAAAGTTTGACAAAGACCAGACAAACTCATCATTTTAATAAAAGAATCATTAACAAAACTTTGGTTTGCAACAGACTTGATTTGATGCTGGTCTGGTAAAGTCGGGAAAACTTTTAAGTACAAATTTTCCAACACAAAATGGAATGTTCATGGTGGAGAACAGGCACTTGAGTTCCTCTGTGGAGGACTCTGTAGAGCAGACAGGCTGACACACTGTATTGTTGCCTAGCAAATATTAAGACATATTCTACCTGCTTTGAAAAGGAAATTTTACCCCATACTCTGTAATGACAGCAAAATGATATCTGTATAGTAAATCACTCAGAAAACAGTCAGCCCTATGAATACTAAAAGCAAACAAATTTAGTCTCCTTGTGAAGAGGAAACATTATACTGAAGTTTATATGGTTGATGTCTCATGTCCCATCTGCTTCTGTTCTTCACACCAGAAAAAACTTTCCCAAATGAGTGAGTATTCCATTGACTTAGTAAAGAGGCTTACAGATTTTTCAGGAGTGTAAGGGTGTGCCACGGACTCAGTACTGGGACTGGAAAGTTTGTCAAACAGCAAGAAAGTGTTCTGTGTCTTCACTGAATGTAATGAAAGCTGTACAGCTTGGCCTTTGCTCACAAACTCCTCCCCCACCCCCAAATTACCTCAGCTTTAATCAATATTCCATGACCATGCCTTCACAAGGCTAATATTATCTTAAATCACCCATTGAGAGGGACCACATTTATAGGTTCTTCTGTCTTCACCAAAAGGGATGTTCAATCACAAGCCTTTCACACTAGAATATGTTACATACTACTTTTGATATACTTATCCAGGTCAGAAATAGGACAGGACTTACAGGCCTTTGGTTTGGTTTGCTCTGGGCTCTCTTCTTTATGTACAATATACCAAATTCAACTTGAACCCAAACAAAATACTTGATCAAACTATTATTAAAAAAAAAAACCAAAACAAAACCAAGTAGTAAAACACTTTTTAAAAAGACATGTTAAATATTTAGGAAGTGGAAACATTCTTCAAAAACCTACAAGAATATAGCATGTTTTCAGAATATAATGTGCTAAAATATCCATACTTTTCACAATGCAGTTTTGCTACTTTGGAAAATCTGCACGACCTTGCTACCATTTCATTTTCTATTCAGAAGAATAATCTTACTAATTGTCTAGATATTGTCCTGCACATATCTAATATGTTTAAGTAGATGCAACCACATCCACATCAAGAGTCCACCTGAAAGTAAAGTTTGAGCAGGGGAAAGTTCAAGCCCTAGCATTGTTCAGGCTGAACTATGCAAAAAAATATCTGGGAAATCTCATGTCTGTTATGACAGGAGAGCCATATGCCTCTAAAACTGCTTAAAATAAACCCAGATACTCTAAAGTTTATATGTATTTCAAGGGAACAGAAAGTGAAGCTAGAGTATCTTTTTCAAGAAACTACCGACAAAAAAGGAAACTTCATTGGGAAACATATCCTTTTGTCATAAAAATGGAAGAAATTCAAACTTTAATAAATTAAAAATATAAAATTAATATTTTAAAAGCCCTTTATGCAATTGTTTCATCTCAGAGCAAGTGCCGAACATGCTGCTTTCATTATAACTGTGCTGCATTTCATGATGTTAAAGTTATGAACTGTAAAGCACTGGACATCTTCTGCATCTGAAATAATGCAGTTCTATTTGTAAGGTTTACTGAGGTCTGACAAAGGCAGCCAGACAGAAGAACCTATTGCATTTCTTATATTTGCATGTAGTAAAATGATCTAGCCATGGACATCTGGGGCTCCAATGTATGTCTGTATTTCACTTATATAAAAGACATGGAGTAACATCCTTTATATGGCCTCGCCAGGGACATAATCCTTGTAACTGCACTTCATAAGATGTAGAGGTGCCAGAAGAAGCATAATTAAGGCATAGAAAAGCATATTTATGAGTTTGAAGGTTATGTGTTTAAAGGGCTTTCCAAAGCATTTGATAATATCCTCTCAAATTCAGGTTCTATACTTCTACACTAAAAGTCATTGAGACCATCTCTCCAAAATTATATTTTTAGTAGGAGTTTTAACACCACTCAGTGCTTTCTTAGTGCTTCACTTCAGTCTGTTAGATCTTAACTCTTAACTCCTACTTATCAGTTAGGAGTTATTAGAAACAAATCAATGATCTTGCTTAGACTCTCAAAAATGGTTCACCCACTCAACAGATTTCAGACTTTGAGATCCACAGCAGAGAAAGAAAAATATTATCTACCTCCAGTGCCAGATTTGCCCATACAACCCAAGTGAACAGTACAATTCTAAGACAACATGGACCTTACAGGTTCAGGCAGCTGGGTTTCATTCACGGCTAGATTCTGCGCCTTGTTGAAAAGGGTTGTGTTAGGAAAGAATTCTGAGCTGCAGATCTTCTCCTGAGCCAAGTTCTGAGGCCTGGTGGCTGCCCTTGCACACAGCTGCTCTGTGGCTGCACTGCAGAAAGCCATTAGTGAGCTTCTTCCCACTCCCTAGCATCAACACCTGGCTTCAACTGTTGCTCATTTAGGGGATGCAAATTCTTGGCTGATCTAACTGACGATCAATATGAATTCCTAGGACATGCACCCCTTACCTTGTCAAAAGCAAATTTCATTAACTGGAAACTTGTTTCTGCTGACCACTCATCATTCAATAAGTGAATAAAAACCACCTTGGATACAGCGAGGAAAGATGCACTTAGCAAGTGCATTAACTTATCAAGTTCTGCTCAGGTTGTCTCATGTCCTATCATTTGGATTGCTGCATAGAGCTTAATAGCAGGGCCCAGATGGATTCACTGCTCCACAGACTGGAGAAGAATCAGTTTATGAATGATTGCTTATGACAACTGAATTATCCAGAAGTTTAGAGTTAAGTATTTGCTGTGCTGATAATTTAAAAGATAAGATGGGGATCATTTAATGGAATCTGAAGCATGATGTAGCTGGGGAGATTATAGTTTACAATCTACACTTTCATTACCAGAATAGCTCTTAACATAGTATTGCACAGAAGGAATGGCATAGAAAATTCTGCAAAATGAGGTAAATGCATATGCACAAGATCACCTGCTTTTACACAGTACTGGTTTTATGTAATGTGAAACAAGTGTATGTTAATGCCTTCCAAAACAAGCCAGGGATTAAAACCTGTAAAGCAATATACAAATTGAGACATTCAATAATTAAAATAGAAGGATAGTTCACACGAATGCAGGTTTCACAAAAACAGAGAGTTAAAAATAACCATTAAAAGGCAAGGGCAATGGTAACAGACAGTGCCTGTTTTCAAGCACATGCCATGCAAAACACTTTCCTTGCAAGAGAAAAGTTAACCCAATTGTGAATTGCTACCCTCTCAGTAGCATTTCCATCCTTAGGCAACATTTTACATCTATTGCTCATGCTGTGCTTCTGGCAGGCAAATCTCATTTTTAAATAACATGGGAAGAATGCAGAGTTGGAGTCAGAGTTCACCAGGAAGATGAGCACAGGGCTCAGGGTTTAGTATACAGGTCACTTGTAACCAGCAGCCATACATTTTCTCAGTAATCTGTTGGTTAGAGATCACCGTGGTTCACAACAAAGACAGAATCTCTGTCTGTCTGGTATGACAGGTATATAACAGCTCCCAAAACCAGACACTCTCAAAAAAGACACTAATTTAGTCTCAAGAAGCATACCAGATAGTCAGACAGAAGGAATCAGTTTTAAACCATGATCTTTCTGCTGACAATTTCCATCTTGCAGAAAAATGTAGCATCAGATCATCCTCTGCCATTAAGCTGTAGGCAAAAAAGTGAATGACAGAATAATGGCTCATCCTTGGCAAAAACCAATAATGAGAGAACCCAGTTTTCTAGGTTAAAGTCCAGTTACTACCCAGTTATGAAATACTTTGAAAAGTAGAAGGCATCTATTAAGCTTGGTCTTTAAAACTAGCATGCAAAGCTTTTCCCTGAGGAAAATGACTGTTGAAAATGGATATTTGCATACTTTCTTGCAAGGCTTCACTCTTTGACTAATTACAAAGCAGTTTTGTTTTGCTTAGTCAATTATTCCAGCTCTATTCCTGAAGCAACAATAATGAATGGAAAGATAAGAAGCACCGTAATAGTGTTGCAACTTATCAGGAGAAATCTTCATCAACTTCAGATGAACAAAGTCACTAGAATGGGCACACTTTTCCTCTTTTTTTTTTTTCTTCTTCACTTAGATAAAAGCAAGATGATTGAATCACTCAGAGTTTGTAAGACAAGTTCCTTATTGCCCATGAAGAAATATAGCCCCTGAAGTCTGAGAACACATCTATCTCTTTATTAATATTAAAAATCAGATGTGAATAGAATTTAATAGACTTGGGTTTTTTCTTTCTTTCCTATGTTACACTGAAGACAATGCATTTACACTGAGAGTCTCCAAGGCAGAATTTGCTCAATTTTTGAAGTAAAATATTGATTTACATTTTTTGTTGATCAGATCTGCTCAGGTAGCACAAAAATAGAACTTCCAGATTTGCTAGTTGTTTCTCAGAAGTGATGTTTCAAGTGACTGGGGCAGTTGCCATGGGTAAATTCCTGGCCTCCTTAAAGTTTTCACAAAGCTTTCAACAACAGTTTGCTGGCCTAAATGCATTCTACCAGTACTGCTGAAATTAAATGCTCCAAGTACAAACTCATGGAACTTTTCCACAATTGCCATTGAATATTAATAGCAGAGTTCCTTCCTACTCCATACTTGAAATTAAAATACACTGCAACAAAATTAAAAAAAAAAA
>VXAC01007801.1:598006-671761 GCA_013399225.1 Rhipidura dahli
AAAAAAAAAAAAAAAAAAGAACAGCTCATGTAGCATAAGAAATATCCAACTGGAAAGATTTTGTGACAATTTTTGTTTATCGTATATTTCTGTATCTCAGCCTCACCATTCCTACTTCAATGTCTCTAAGTGCATATTAAAATGAGTGACACTGGCCATGACCCAAACCATTGAAATTGAGTAATGATGGGCAGCTGAGCCCCACGTTGAAAAGCTGTTGCCAACCCCCCGTGCTCCTCCCTCACTTTTCTCCAACCTTTAGGCCAGATCTAATTTAAATGTGAATACCTTAAGTAATTGCCAATATTTGTAAAGTCACTATATGCAACTGCATTAAAGACAACAGATTTTTGTGTACTGTTTTGCAAAGATATTTTTTTTTTTTTAATGCCCTGTAGTTGCTGGGAAGGTGCTGGGTAAAACTTGCCTCGGTGCACAATTGTTTTATACACTTTCCCCTTACTTCATTCTTTAGTGAACATCTCTGGAATAAGTAATTACTGTGGGAACACTTCTTTACAGCAATTCTCAAACAGCAAAATTGGCAGAGGTTGGTTTTATAAAGTTCACAAACTGAATGGTGCCTTATTGCCATAAACAAAGGGATTTTAACTACTAGCATTAAAATACTCTAAGAATAACAGATAAGTGAATCTGTGAATAAAGATAAGTCCTTAATTGACAAGAAAATGAAGGATTAAGCTAATGCAGCATTATAGCAATATGCCAGGGATTCAAACTTCGGCCTACATCACCATTTTGGACTAAATGATTATAAAAGCTTTCTGAATGACAGAAAGCAGGACTCCCCTGAGAAATTTTCTGCCTAAAATTTGTCAAAATGAGTGCAACTCACACTAAGCCTCAATATAGGGTCTCTAAATGAATACATAATGTATTTAGTTACTTAAGATAATTGAAGTCTTGCCAATTTAATTAAAAATAAACCATGTATTGAAAGGAAAAGATATTTCAAAATCTCACAACTACTGGTACCACTGGATGAATTTGATTAATGTGTTTTGCTATCTTCTGCCTACTGGCTTTACCTGAGAAACCAAAGACCTTTTGCCTGAAAAGACAGTTCAGGCAAAAGTTCAGGAATCAAATCCAGAAGTCATAACAGGCTTAACTGACTAAGAACTGATAGCCCTGAACTGCACTGGGTGTACATAAATATGTATGTTCCTCTAAATTCCGCCTAGAAAGTATCTTAAAAATCTCATGCTTTTCCATTTGTCCTTGACACCCTGCACAGCCTTTGTAAAATAAATAAATAAAAAGAATTAAAAACTAAAAGTAACAATAATTTCGTGAAACTTGAGGAGTTAAAGGTTCAAGAGGTATTTCAAGCTGATTTTCCTTTTCAATTGAGCTAGTGAGTGAACACGTAAAGTAAGTTAAATAAACTTTTTGATTTACGTGGAAATCAAGGATGTGAGAGAAAAGGTTATTACCAGTGGGAAGGGATTTATTCAAAGACACTTGTATAACTTTGATAACTATAGCAAAGGAGGAGATGAGACACCATGTAACTATTAATAAGTGTGCAACAGCATAAGTTATTCCATGTACAGTCAAAAATATGCCAATTGGTTTTTATTAGGACTGCTGGGTACAGATATGATTCTCTTCTTCCAGGTCTCATAAAACCAGTTCTAAACTCCTACTCACATGGGAGAGTGGCTCTGAGATCTTGTTTGTCCTAAGCAGTTAGAAACGGTATTTCCTCCTGGGACAACTAGAACACTTAACATGAAAACCTAAGTTTTATGTTGGACTGAAATCAAACCAAAGGATTGTAGAATGATTTGGGTTGGAAGGGACTTTTAAAGTTCATTCAGTCCAACCTGCAATGAGCAGAGGCATCTTCAACTAAAGCAGATTTCTCAGAGCCTCATCCAACATGAGCTTGATTTTCTTCTGGGATGGGGTATCAATGACCTCTCTGGGTAACCTGTTGCAGTGTTTTGCCAAATGCATTTATCCTTAATGTTTGAAGCAATCTGTAAAGACATTTCACTACACAGGCATGCCCAGGTATCTGTGTAAAAGCCTCGCCTTACCCATAATTCTTCTTGAGTCAGTATGAGCATAGAGAAGAGAAAAGCATTTCTCAGTGTAGATAAAGGCAGTACTCAACTCCAGCATTTGTTGTTCCACCTTTCATATTTGTCCAATATCCTTCCCTCCCTGACAGTATAAAAAGCACATAAAATAAAACTACATCTGAAAGAGTGGACCTTACTTAGTGGCACCCATCATCAGGAGATCAGTGGCAGCTTCGACTCTGATAGTGGATTGTGTTCAGAAGCCCCACTAACCTGTGAAATTGTTTTGAATCCTTTAATTACAAAAGAGATGAGTCACATTTGAAACTTTGCATTCTAACCTTGAACTGTGACAAAACATATTCAGCAATCTTTTGGAATCTGTTAAAAATCATTTTCACAGAAAGATTCTGTCATTGTCTAGAACTTTTGCTGAAATTTAAAGAAAAAATAGGATTGAACCCTGCTTTGAGCAGGTAGTTGGACTGACTGACCTCAGGAGGACCCTTTCAAGCTGTACTATATTATACATCTATGATAAAATTATCATCAACTGCAACGATCTTGTAGACAGTCCCTTTTGTATTCTTCTCTAAATTCACAGAACAGGTTTCTTCCAGTTTCAGGGGGTTTGATTTATTTTGAAACTTATTGGATGAAACTAGTACCAACCTGCAATTAGAACAATGTCCCTTTACAATCCTATGAGTTCAATTCATGCATTTGTACCATAATGCAACTTAGGTTTTAAGGCAATATGTTAATTCAAATGAAGTAAACAGGTATGCATCATTTTTTTTATTTGCAGTGAAAAATAATCTAATGAAGTTTTAAGTAATTTTACTGTTACTCCCTCCCCTTCCAAAGTGGGATGAATTCTATGCAATTATTCGTAGGCCTAAAGATGTACTAACAAGTCCTTAAGTGTCAAACAGACAAATGGTTTTAAGAATGAAATAGCCAAGGCAGAATCCTCTGTAGCACATTAGCTATTCTCTGGCCCCTAAAAGAGAAGAGGAAAGAAAATTTAAAAAATAAAAGGAGGGGGATAAACTAGACATCCAGTTGCTAAATCTGAATTGCAAACCCCACAGTCTGGAGAAGACTCTGAGGAAGTGTTACCCACACAAGATACTTAAAATGTAACCAGAGAAATATGAGCCAAAAGAAGACTACTAAAGAAATTGAATTGACAAGGAAAGCAAGTTTACATTTATGTAAAGTGAGCAAGTTCAAGTAGAAACAGATTTGGAAAAGCAATTCACTGCAATTTGTGGGGTCTATTTCTTTCTCTGGAGATTGACAAGCTCCAAAAGTGCACAAGGTTGCTGGGAATGGAAGTCAATGTTTAACAGGGCTCAGAGACATCTCTGATTTGTTATACAGTTTACCTTTAAAATTGTCTTAGAGCCAGTGTTGGTATACCATGGCACATATAAACAAAGTATTGGTTTTCAAAGTGAAGTGCAGAAAGCGGATGACTTTAAAGTTATAGTAGATCTAATTTGTTTTAGAGAAAAACTTTAATAGAACTTTAAGCACAAAGGAAAACATTCTTTGAAAATAAAAGAATCAGTATGGTAAAACAAAGAGCAGAATGCTCCCAGAATGCTCCCTTGTTGGTAAAAAAGTGATGGGGTTGTGGAGAAACAGGTCCATACATCAAGAGACTGTCTCTGATTTGAAACAAGACTCATACAAAGGTATGTGGAGCACAACTGCAAACGCTGCAGAAAGAAAACATGGCAGAAATCACATGTCAGCCTTAAAAATATGCTAGGGTTTTGATTTGTTTTGTTTCATTGGAAACAATGAAACAATTAGATTCTCTTTCTTTGAGAATCTAATTTAAATAGTTCCCCTTCCCAACGTGGTTATTACTTGTCCACTGAGGCATTTCTTCTAAAAAACACAGGAGAAGTATATCCCAAGACAGCATCTGTAGATGATGTTCACTGTAAGGAGTAACAGAGGATACAACAGAACAATGTGAAAAAATTGTAGTTGAAAGCTGCCCAAATCAGAGGCAAGCAACTGCAGATAAAAAGTTACTTGAGAAAAAAACCAGAAGTATAAGGAAAGCTTAGAGGTGTATCAATAGGAACGTATCAGTACAACTTAGGGACCCTGCTGCTATGCACAAGTCATCACAGTTTGTGCTTGGACTGTGCATCCAGGAAAAATTAACCAATGCTGCATGAACATAGGTGCAATATGGAAACAAAATTCCAAGCTTAGCATTGGCTGAGCATGTCCTCTCAAGTGGGGAACCTCCATTTGAGCACTTACTGTCTGTTTCAGTGCAAAGTTCCAATCAAAAGTTTACTGAAAGCACTGTCAATACAGCCACATGAGTTAGAAAACAACTTCTGTAACAAGAAGCAGGCCAACAATGCAATGGGTCCCATTCTAACACATTTGAAGTCAATGCAGATCCATTTATAACACTGCCATCTAATTTCCTGTCACAGCTTGGTTTGGACACCATAAACCCCAAATTCCTTTCAATTCTGTTACCTAACATAAACATGAGGTTTCCTGAGCATAGTTCTGCTCTTAAGACACAAGTTCAAATGGTGCATAAGAGGTCCTAACTTTACACTTACATATGCAGCTGTGAGAATTAAAATTCTCCACAGTTAAACCTTGGCAGGTTGGCATCCATGTTTAGAAAAAGAGAAGCAAATTTCTTAGATATCTATGTTATAGTTCCAAGGCAAAGCAATTTGTTTACTGCTCTCAAAGTCGTGTCCCTGATGCTCAGCCTTTATTCATTAAGTTTTTGGAACTTTAAACATTAATGATATCACTGTCTTATGTAAGGCATTTTCTAGGTAATTATTAAACAGGTTACTGCATTTTATCAATATCTGGATATAGATTCTTGCTACATTATAGATACATAAAAATCTGGGAACTTGATTTAAGTTTCTCATACCACATTTAAAACAGTACTGCTAAACTTGAAAATCAACTAGAAAATACTTCATTTCTGAATCAAACTGCTGATTAAAATCTTTTAGGAGCTGTGGGTGGTCAGCATCTCTGAAGTATAACATTTATTTAAGCTGTGACTAAATCTTGATGTTTGAAATGCTTTGTGGATTTGAGGGTTTTGTTTGCTCTTCTTTTTTTTTTTTAAATTATTTTTAGTATATGCTGGTATTTCTTACCCTTTCCTCTCAGGGAGTTGATCAGAGAAGAGGGGTGGATGTGGTTTGTTTTTTCTTTTTTTTTTGCCAACTGTTTTGCAAAGATACTTGGCTGCAAATTTCATATACATTTTTGAAAAATAGACAGATTCAGGTCTTCTGTCTTTTCAGAAAAAATTCAGTTGAGTTACAATGCCATATGCTGTGCTGTGGCAATACTATTGGGTGACCCTCAATAAGCTGGGATTTGGTGCTGGAGATGGGTTTATCTCCACAATGTAGAGGAAGGCCTAATTTGTTCTAGTTTCTCACTCATTTGATGTTGTCTAGAAAATGTCAGAAATTATTTTCTGGCAGCAAATAGACTTTCCCATGTTTAGATAAGATAACCTGTGGTCTCATATCTACGACATGAAAATGATCACTTCTGGGAAGTTGCTTTGCTTGCTGGCACTCTCTATTCAAAAATCAATAACCTGAAGAGAATACTTCAACACCTCACTCTCAACAGGACTGTCATGAGATGAGTAATGTCGCTGTTCAGAATTGCAAAAGAAAACAGATAAAAATAATAAAAATTTTTGTTAAAAAACAAATTATGAAAGCAAAGTAGCTTAAATGAAAAAAACAAACAAACAAACAAACAAACAAAAATCATATAAATACCATGAATTTAAGCAAACTTCTAAGGAAGTGGAAGGTGATTTCCAACAATTCCCCAGAAGGTTCCTATGCAAAAAAGCTCCTTGGATTAGAGGCTCTGTGCTGTGGATCAAGAAGCCTGGAAGACAGCTCAAGTGTAACCACCCTGTCAGCCCAGCCTGTTAGCTCCATGAGAGGGGCACTGAAAGGCCAAAGGAAGCACTGCACTGTCCTAATGGGAAAGCTCGAGCTCCAGAGGACAGAATGGTGAGACTCACAACCATACAGTTAATTCTGGTCACTAAAAACAGGATGCATATCCATACTGCCATATCACATTACTTGGCTTGTGCTATTGCTTAAGACAGATTGAGCCACAAGCCAAAACCGTGTCAGGGAGCACACAAACAATTAAACAGCAGAGACAATTGCATGCCTGAACTAAAAATAATAACCCAATCCTGTCTCTTTTATTAATATGGACATAAAGTAGAAAAGTTGAAAATTACCTCCCTGCCAGCAGATATCAGAAATTTGTTATGTACTTAACAGAAGTTTAAACACAACATTAGTTGAGTGGCAAAGCTGCTTAGATTGGCCTGGGGTTCGCAGATATCTGAAACTAGGACCCAGCCAGTCCAGCAGGACTGAGAGGCACCATGTCTTTAGAAGTCCTGAGTAAGCTGATACCCTCTATCCTACACTTGCAGGATCATTTCTGTTTGGGAATATCTGAAAGGAAATATTCTGTTTATTTAGAAGTGATCTTGCTTTCTTTGCACATAAAAACAATCTGACTTTTTATTCTAAAACCAAACAGAATTACTTGCTTTAATTTCCTGCTTCTGACTACCTTAGCATGAAGCAAATTGTCTGACACACTGCAAGCTCACTTGTGGGCATAGAAACAAGAAATGAAATGCTGGCTTTCATCAACATTGTGGGGAATACAAAATAGATGATATATAGGAAGGGAAACTGACAGAAAGACGTGTGCATTAGCAATGACACAACTGGCAGCTGTTGCTATTTTTACTGAATGTTGAAGTATTGGTATTCAAGCATAGACTCTTTAGATCAGGTAGAAATTTTACTTGTGAAGTTAAGAATAAAAATGACTAGTTACTCACAGCATCATGTATAGGCACAAGCAAAAGCAGCTATTTCCAAGAGTGTTAAGTTTGTATTTGTAGTGTTTAGAACTAGAAATTACAAATGGCAGAATGCTTAATAAGCAACGCGGAGTTAAGCAACTTATCACAGTGAGCAGGGGAAGACTGAAGCAATCACAGAGAAATATGCTTAAAAGACAATGCTGAGCAAAGTTTTTCAGCCTCTTCAGCAACTTTCTAGACTATGTGAAAATGCAATTTTACCCCTCCACATTTCAGGATTGTTGCAATTGGAAAAAAAATCAGTGATGGAAAGCCCTTTCTAATCCATTAATTTGGGACGGGCACATGTATAGCTGCTGAGTGAAGTAGAAACCAATACTGAAATAAAAACAAAGTGGCAGGCAGATCCAAATGAAAAGTCGTGGAGCAAATGCTGTCAAAGCTCAAGATCTGCCAAAAACAAGTGCATAAATACAAAGGCAGAAGGGAGAGAACAGTAGTGCTATCATGGTGCATGGCCAGTATGCAAACCATGAGCATCCTCAGCTCAGGGTCTAGTGGGAAAGATACTCTTTACTCTAAAGAACACAGGCATGATGAAATTATGAAAAAATGAAATTATAAAAAATACTAAAGCCTGATATATATGGAAGTTTACTCAAACAACAACACACACCTTATCACACAAATGTAGCTGTCTAGAACAGACCAAGACAGTCTTCACTTTTCCAGCTGGCACTGCGACAACAGTCATGCCTTGAAACCCATGCAACTTCAGAATAAAACCAAAAATAATCTCTAGGGCAGATTTATTGTGTTGGGAGCTTTCTGACTTTATTGGGCATTATTCTTCTGTGTTTGAGTTCTTGTCTTGAGAGCAGAAGTACACAAAAAGGGTAATTGTTCTAAGTCAAGAGTAACCCGGGACACAGAGTGATGATCACTATGGAAGAGATTTAATTGTTATGTTTTCTACTATCAGTAAATGAAATATTCAGTTTGAGTGGTGGCCAGTGCTGGAGCCTTCCTCTGGAGCAAATGAAGGTTAATCAGAAAAGTGACCTGTTGAGATGTACGTGTTGGAAGGCTGGATTGTCACAAAACCACTCCAATTTATGTCTCAAAATGAGATGTAGAAGCTACAGGACACTCACTGGCAGCCAACCCTGTTCTGTACTAATTCTTTTAATTTGATCCATGTAATTTGTTATTTCAAAGTACAGTTTGGTCAATATATTTTATGCAGATGATTTGAATAGTAACTGCAATGCCGTAAGAGCTAAGGTTGGTAAAATCTCATTACAGTGTAAGAAAAAAGGTGAGCCTACGAGACTTTGCATCTTTCCCAACCCCTGACCTGAGAGAAGAAGAGGTTGCTCTTTATTCATCAGATGTGGCCTCTGTTCCACAGTCTGCTCAATCTGAACAGCATTTTCAGGAGAGAATCTCCCACCATTGCTGAGTGTCTGGGTGTGTCCTCACAGTCTGGGCACACCATTTTACACCAGTGCAGCCTCACTGTGGTAAGACACCAGTGTTAAGAAGAGCTGCTGATGCAGTGGTAAAGAAACAAATCCAAACACTAATGGAGCATGTCATGGCTTAAACCTTTGGACCCATAATTATAGCAGTTTGTAAGAGTTTACAAGCTTTTCTTGTTGTCGTTGATGTTCCTGACCAGATTTAATTCTATCAGGGCTTTACCTTTCCTAACCTGACCCCTGGTGGTTCAGACAATTTTTCTGTATTTCTCCCAGGCTACTTGTCCTTGCTTCCACTTTCTGCAGGCTTCCTTTTTGTGTTTGAGTTTGTCCAGGAGCTTCTTGCTCATCCACACAGGCCAGTAAAATATTCCTGCATATTCATGCAGGTTTCCTTAATGACAGCTTGACTTCTCTGACCACATCAATTCTGTGTACCTGCCCCTGAGAACTCCTTTTTTGAATTAAACTTGTTTGTCTTCTGTGTTGTCTTTGTGACCATTGCAACAAACCAAGGGAAAATCGCCAACCACAGGATAAATGAGACAGGGTTGGCAGAGAGGGGACAGTAAATCTTCATGAATTCTGTTTGGACAAAAGCTTCTTTGAATAATTTATTGAACATCCTTTAGGATAAGAGGAGTAGTAGCATCTCTTCCCAATTTTTGTTGCACAAGAGTGGTAGTTGGCAATACTTTAGATAATTAGGTATTTTTTAATCATCTGATAAGACCAGTCAGAAGGTCATCTAACAAAAAAATAACTAGAATTTATAAAGTCAGGTGATGGTTTCCTTTTTCTTTAAAGGAGGGAAGGAGAAATATGACTGGAGAAATCCCATTCTAGAAGACAATGATAGAGACAAATGAAGACTTCGTGGCACCATAATCAATTCCGGCTTTTTCACTGAGAGGTGTGATGGAACGAGGTGTGGAAATACACTACTTTATCTCTTACACTGTTGGAAATAGAAGTGACTTTTTGTTTGGAACAAAGACTGAATGCCTGTTAGTTTATGGTTCTACTGCATATGGTAGTTCAAACCAAGACTGTCCTGTAAGCCCAGAAAAGGGTAACCCAAGTTATTGTGAGGAGCAGGTACCTTGGTCCTGGAGCAGCACACAACTAGAGGCTCCAGAGCCTCTAAAACATAAAAGGCTCATGGCTCCTGACCTGAAAGTTTGGGAGGTAGGAGGCCCAGTCATTGTAATTAAGAAACACTTTAGAATGCAAGTATGTGTTATGTTTGTTGAATGGAAGTTTTTTGAAATGGTTTGGGTATTCTAAAGGGAGCTGTTATGGAACCATGTCATAAATGCACATGTTCCTACATACATACCCTTCAGTAACATTAAGAAAAAATCAAAGTAGCAGAGCTTAATTTCTCTTACTAACAGCCTGTTAGGCAGAAAGATTAATATGTGCCAGCACTTCCCCTAGACCCAGTCTGATTATGAGAAGATTTTTTTTTTAATATTATTTTTTCTTAGTGGACCACACACAGTCCCTGTGTAAAAAATAAATTGCATGTGGTCATTCTTTTGTTTACTTTTATTTAATACAATAACAGTTTTGGAAGTGTTAACAGCACAGTTGCTATATTCTGCTCATGGTTTCCAAGAAAAAAACATACACTAGGTCAATTTCTTTAAAAAAAAAAAAAGGGACTGGTAGGCACTGTGAGCCCTAATAATGCAATTTTAAATCCACTTTACTTACTTATCCTTTAAGAGACTACAGAAGGAGCCACTTCAGATGCAGTCAGGAACTTGATTCCAGTTCTTCCAATGCATGTTACTTGCATATATAATTAAAGAAGTCATGTTTAAACTGTTTTTCATAAATGCAGTGCTTTTCTGAGGACCTATCACACTTTGTGGCATTTCATTTGCAAAACTTCATGATTATGCATAAACAGAAAGACTATGAATTAACCCAATTTTGTACCTCCAGAAAAAAACCGGAATCCTAAGAGGAGTAGGGTATATAATAGCAAGGATATCTATAGGGCAGTCTGAACCTCAAGGGGAATACCTCCAGAAATACAAGTTATAGCCCTTTCCAGCATGTGTTTAAGTCATTGTATTGCCAGACTTGCATGTAAAGTTGGATTTCTTTTCCCATAAGGATACCTGGTAAAACCAGCAATATTAACCCTACAGGTTGAACTAAAAATGCCACAGTTCCAGAAGAGATTTCTACATTACTATCAAGTTTTAACAATAAAGGTCTGTATCTTTATCACTTTTATCACTTTGCAAATTAAATTCAGAGCTAGAAAGAACGACAATCTCAGCACATAATTCAAGAGCTGCTATGGTGCTTTTAGAAAGGTGGTGCTGTGAAAAAAATCCAAGAAACCAAGAATTCTGCCAAAGGCTCTCAAAGAAACCAAAGCAAACTGAAAACACCCAGCCACCTCTTCCAGAGGCTAAATCAAAGCCTTACACAGCAGTAAGCTGGGCAGAAGATGGCTAAACTTTGAGCAAACCTGCCTTTAAAAGGGAACATTGCCCACAGGACGACTCTAATTATCAGTCCATCACACTTCTCAGTAGCCACCATTAGCAGTGAAAGTTTTCCAGCCCCAGTTAAACTTGAATGGATAAGGAAAGCACGAGGCAGGTGCAGTCAATGAAATGACATGCCTGCCTACGGGCACACATGAGAAAGGACAGAAGAATGAAAATGCTCCATTTTCTCAAAATGTAACAGATGAATACAGCTGTCCTAACAGGTTTTCCATAATGTATTCTACCTGCTGTAAATGGGAAGAGAAAGTCAGATTATTTGATTTCAACGATCATCACCTGCATTCCCACTTCAGAACAAACAGAGCAAGGCCAATGCTGGAAGCATTCAGGAATGGATATCGTGTTGCCCTTCCAAGTTGAAGGCGCTTATCTTTGACTTTTCAAATAATGAGTGCTTTAACTTCTGCGTGACACATCTGCAAAGACTGCCACACTACCCACCTACTAAAACATTTTTGAAGCATCTCATCTTGTTATTCAAGTCTGGAATCAAATATCCTCCTTGCCTGAGTCCCTTCTTGCCACGTAATCCCAATCACTGCAACAGTACAATTACTTGTGTAAAGGGACTGTTCAAAGTGAGACCAAGAGGTAGAGTAAGGCCCTAACTTACAAAGCTTCATAAAAAAGCTGGGGATTTTTCTTGCCTGCACATTACAATTAATTAGGTACAGCAAATCAAAGAGGAGAAAAGAAACAGTTTTAGTGACAATATATGCATTGTTTCACTGAATCAAGACTCGGGGTTTAATCTCTTATGTCTGCTATGATCTCTTCATGCAGCCTTTCTTTTATAAATACAAAAAGCTGTGACTTCAACAAATAAAAGTAAAATCAGTAATTAAAAACCATAATAGCAATTAAACCCAACTTTGGATCCAGCCAAGAAAGCCACAGTCTATAGTGGTTGGATTCACAAAAAAATAAATAGTACTTATGCAGTCACTTATCTTGAAAAGAAAGGATAAACTAAAAGCATTTTTGGTCTGAAGCCACCACTTCATCTCCCTGCCTCTTCCTCTCTTTTTAACAAGAGCAAAAAACAAAAGGAGAAAGGGAAGCCTTTTCCAAGGTATGACCCTCTATAACAAAACAAAGACCTCCCCAAATTATCCTTTAAAAATAACAATTAGTCTTCACTAGCACTTTGTGAAATATGAGTATTTTTGAGTCAATGTAGTAGTAGCACACAGCTCAAAGTTGCCAGGTTTGCTCACTAAATTACATTCCCTGACATTGATGGAGAAAACACCTGTAGAACATAAGAAGGTAATTTTGTGCCCCCAGAGACAGAGAGCCCTTGGGTGCTTTGCTGAAACATCCATTTTCCTGCCATCAATGTCTGCAAGTTGCACACAGGGAAAAAGAGGGATACTCTCTATATGAGAAAAATGTGTCTCTCTCCCATCTACCTAACCTGATTTCCAGCTTGCTTTCATGGTGTCAGCACTTTTGGCTCCTGAGGATGAAGAACAGATGCCAAAATCTCATAACAAGGAACAGCTTCCCACCAGATTTCTTGTGAAGTTCAGCATACTAAACAAGGTTTTGACAAACCATTAACAGAGTCCAGAAGAACAACTCCAAGGTAACAATCAGGTTCCAAAATCAAATTTCCTTGCTTTAATTAGAGCCAGAGACTGTAGTGAAAACAGCAGAATCAGAATGCATTAGGAGAGTTTATGATAAAATCTGTGGAAACAAATTCCAAAACAATGTAAATTAATAATTTTACTACTTCCAATTCTGACATTATTTCTTTGCTAGTAGCTCTGATTTTTGGTGGAAATTTGTCTTTTTATCTCTTCCCAAACCCTTTTTTCTATGTTATTCAGTAATCATTTTCCTATCAAATCACCCTTCTCGGTTTCACTTTCCCTATTCCTTTACCTTTTTTTTTGCTGTACAATATAGAAATCTTACATTCACAGAAGATTTCAAATAAAAACAAATCACAAAACAAAATCACAAAGTGAAAGCATATTGGTGAAGGTTCTGTGGATATTTCTGACTAGAAGACACCTCTTGCTTCAACATGCACTTCAAGGGAAAGCTGTGCTCATATCCTGAACAGCCATCAGATCAAAAAAGCTTTGCTGCAGGAAGCTGAATCTGCCTTTTGACCTCAATGAGCTTCACTCTCTTACATGAGAACCAACACAACTTGTTTTCACTAGTCAGAAGCTGTTTTATAGTTATGCTGAACTTTCCAAAAGGGATTCAAGATAAGTGTGAACATTGGGGTTTCCCAGTAGAATGGGAAGAACAAGGAAGGCAGAAGTCAAAGTTCTTACATAAAATGACACTACTTCCACATGCAGAAATCCTTTAATTTAATCCACAAGTCTATCTGTGACAGACCTGTGTATAGAAGAGGCCTTGGAGTCCAACTGGTTTGTTACAGTGGTTTGCTCTTCACAACTGAAACTGCCTCCTGCACAGGAGTTCCGGTATCTCTTGGTCCACCTTCCTAAGAGCATTAAAACTTCACCACTCCCCACAAACATTAGATATGCAGCCACACATACACTGTCCAAGACTAGTCACTTTTCCCCATCTTTCTGAGTTCATTTATCCATCATAATTATTTGTGCTTCATCTGAAATGCAACACAGTGCCGTAAGAGAAATATTTTTGACTCTTTCTGAAGGAATATATCCCTTTTATCACTGAATTACTAGCCATAAGGATATTATGTGGTGGTGAATCTCCTATATTATCGTATCCAAAGATTTCCAATAGGTCCTAGAATTCCCTTCACATTTTAGCCTCCATAGAACAGAACTGAACAAAATACACTCAATTTCTGATTGAAAAAAAAAAAAAAAGCTGAAAGAAGAAACATGTCAATTAATTAATTAAAATGTCTCTTTAGTAAAGATTCTCTTTACCTTGCTATCTAGTATCAATAAAAACACCCAAATACTTTAAGCTGGGCCAAATTTTTTCTTAAAAGTTTTGAGAACTTTTTGCATAGAATTTTTGATTGTTTCTTTCTTTTGGGAAGGAAAAAGTTGAGCAAGTCACACACAGGCATTGCCCTGGATTTTTTTATCCCATATTTTCTCCAAGCATTTTCTCAACTAATTCTTTCAGCCCATCATAGTTTGGGGATTTTTTTAGGTTTTTCAGTCAGTTCTCTACAAATACAGTGTTTTCTCACAGGCTGGAAGATTTTTCACATGTTCCAAAAATTTCCAGGATTCTTTCTTTTCTAGGCCAACATAGCCCAGGAAAATGCTTATGTGAAAGATTTCAAGCACTATTTTAACAGAAAACACATCAAGACAGTGCATTGTACCACTGAGCAAACCAGGGAATGAGAACTAAGAAGTTCTTAGCATCACGTAATACTCATGCAGAGCGTGCATGCCAGACATGAGTCTGATTGGGTTTTTGTACAAAACCAATGCAGGTGTTCACTGGCTTTCCACTTCTACCTGGTCTCTTGGCACAAGTCAAGTTTAAACTGTTTTCCTAGTCTATTTTCACTAAATAAAAAAACAAACCAAAAAATCACAGGACTGTTGACTGTGATTCCCCTAACAACACACATTCATCCTACATTACCAAACAGAATTACTCCTTTTAGCAAATTTGCTGTCTTCAATACCAGATGCTCCTTCCCGTGTGCTTTTCTAAATATTATTAAACAACATGAATATTGTAAACACATACATGCAAAAAAATATTATTTCCAGTATCCTTTCTCAATATACTGTAATTTTTAATGCAAAACCTAGACAGAATGTGTTTTTATACATAATCATAAAAATCGACATGGAGACATAGTTTTAGCACTGTTAAATGCTGGCTCTTATTTACCAACTGTCCATAACAGTAAATTCAATAAAAACACAAAATAAATAAAGGGAAAGCACAAGACAAACAAAAGGCACAAGCAAAAATAGCAAACTTCCTCTAACAGAAGACAGCAACACCTGGTGTTATCTCCAAAACTCATCTCTGAACAGAGCAAGTCACCAGGGAACAGCTAACAAATTGCATTATCTTTGTAATAAAACCAAAGAAATAAACTAGTCTGTGAAATTCATTAATGCATTTAGGTGCTACTATAAAGACTACATATGGCCACGTAACAGCTGAGAAAATGAGCTTATTTTTGTAAATAGCACTTCCCAGCAGTCTCACAAGTGATATTGAAGCCTCCTGTCCAGCTTGGCCAGGCAAGTACAATAGCTAATTTAGCAAAATGCACTGGTTTCTTCCTCCTAACAGATGTCTGTTGTGTGTTGCTGCAATAAACAGTCACTGAATACATTTGAGGTTACCACACAAATGGAACAACTTTTTCAAACACCATTGTGAAGCAGAGGGTTGACAAGAGAGTTTAAAACAAGACTGAGGCAAAGCCTGGAAGTGTTCAAGGCCAGGCTGGATGGAGCTCTGAGCATCCTGGTCTAGTGAAAGGTGTCCCTGTCCATGGCAGGGGGTTGGAATAAGATGATTTTTAAGGTCCCTTCCAACACAAACCATTCTGTGATTCTGTGACAGTTCCTTTAAAGAACATTCCATTTTCCAAGATCCCAAACAGAAAGGATGCAACTAACTCATTATTCAGAGAAACAGGTGTTGGAATGGAAATCAGTGAATACCAAATATATGTTAATTCTTTCAATAAATGTGAACACATAAATTATTTTTTATCATGCAAGTATGGTCTGTGCAGCCAATTGAAATCTTTTAGGTCCTTTAAAGTGTTTTATCCCCATACAGTGGGAAAGCACACCGGTAGAACTGCACGTTCATTCACTGTTTTTTAAAGATTCTAGATGTGGGATTTTATCAGGATTTCTAGCATCTGTCCACAAATACACAGGATAAACAATAGCTTAAGCTGTCTATCAGGTTTAAGTGGCAAAAAATAAACATTAAGGTTATCTGTGCAGCAAGGAATATTGAAATTAACACAGGAGGGTAGACTATAGAAGCTGGAGACACGCTTCTGTCCAGGAAACAAGGAGTATAAATCCTTTCAAGTTTAACACGTAGGAATAGCTCAACAGAAGTTAACTTAGGTACTGAAGAGAACATCCAACACTGACATTTCCACACTGAAAGAGGTTGCTTCAAATCATCAGGTCAAAGAGACAAAAAAACCCCCACCAAACCTTTTCAAACTGACTTGTGACATAAACTCCTCTTACTTCCAAACATTTCCTTGGAGGCCACTTAAACTGTTTTATATTAAGCATGCAATTCACAGGACCTTTGCCTGCAGTAAATACACTTTTTCTGAGCTGACTTTCTGCCTGTTGCTTCCCAGATGCACTTAGTTCTACGATTCTGCATGAATTTACATCATACAAGGCTTTATTGTCAAGGATTATCCCAGTGAAAAAAGGAATCTGAGTATGCTCCTATATTTCCTGGTTCCTGTATCATTTTTTCACCAATGAGTGAATTACCTCAACAAAACCCATCCGAAGAGTTACTTAAGCTCCCTTGAGAATCCATCTAATTCCCTTAAACTAGATGGAAAGGGCATGATCAAAGTGAAAATGCACACTGAGAGACTTGCTGAAATGATCCACCAGTAGGGAGGACAGAAACCATGGACTGAAGAGTTTTAAGTACAGTGGGAAATAAACTTGCTATTATCAAAGTTCAGAATATGCTGAGTAAAAAGAAGAGAGAGAGCAAATTGTCTAATTCACTAGCTGTATATAAAGGTTGGAAAAGAGCTGATAAATGGATTATCCCAAGAGCTAATTCCTTAAAAATCAGTTCTGCATTTTCCATTCCCTCCTTTCCCAAATGTAGTAAAGGATGTGTTTGTTTATGACTAGTTGAATTCTTCAAAGTAACGCTCTCTATAGATTTGTACCACTTTTCCAGAGTGCACCTTACTAACCCAGATCAGAAAATAGATATAAGAGTCCAGATAAACAGAGGTCTCTGATTACAGGTGATTTGGTATCCTTCAGCACTGTGGGTCGAACAACCTTGATTCACATCCTTGTACTTAGGAAATGTGTGACCAACTCTATTTTTAAAAGCTTTTGAATAGAGCAAAATAACACCACTTCCAGGGACAAGTAATTAACATGATTGTACAGAAGAATCTACAAATTTTTTTACAATGCTAATGCTGAACAATGGGAGAATGTCCACATTTTAAAGAATAAAGTGGGATTTATGTACCGAAACTGACAGAGTTTGCTGTAACATAAATATTAAGACTGTGTGGAAACCTGAAAGCAATCTTGGAGTATCTGAAGGGGCCTACAGGTAAGGTGAAGAGGGGCTTCATCAGGAATTGCAGTAATAGAACAAGGAGTAATGGGTCTAAAATGAAAAAGGTAGAATTTCAGCTAAATATTAGGAAGAAAGTCATCATGGTGGTGAGGGACTGGCACAGGCTGCTCAGAGAAGCTGTGGCTGCCTCATCCCTGGAAGGCAGGGCTCAAGGCAGGTTGGATAGAGCTCTGAGTAACGTGGTCTAGAGGCAGTTGTCCTTGCCTATGACAGGGAATTGGAACAAGATGAGATTTAAGGTCCATTCCAACCCTTAGCATTCTTTTCTTAACACACTGCACTGCATTGCTTTTGTTTATTTTTAACTTCTTTTTTTTTCTTTTTTCTTTTTTTTTTTTTTTTTTTTCATTTGGAGAGCAGTTTTGTCTAAATAATTGTTGAGCAACAACACAAGCTCCTGATACCTTTAGGCCTGCAGCGACATGAAGACGTTGCTCTGATTGCTACCAATGAGTATCAAGATTCAAATAACAACAGCACTGGTAGGAAGGCATGAGGAGTTGAAAGTTACAAAGAAGTCTTTGAAAAATTTTAATAAGCCACACTTATTAAATAGGCAATAGTACAATAAGCACTGCAGGTAACAGGAACTGTGAAAATAAAAGAAATGAGAGAAAAGGAATAATCTACTTACCAGTTAGGACAGCCTAACTGTTAGGGGTATGAGGCAACTAGTTGTGAGGTGCACAGAATTTGTACCCATCTCTCTTAGAGACATATTTTAGTGAGGACATATGTTTCTGTATGCCACAGATACTGGCGTAAAAGAAACAATGCTAAAAGGAGGCTGAGCAGGTAAATTAAGTTTACCTGCTTAAAAGGCAAGAAATACTGTCATTTAGGCCACATACAGAGTTACCAGCAACACAGTGTGTCACATACCCACCACTCCCAACACCTGCTCATGTGCAGCTGGAGACGTCTGACTTCAGACAAGGGACAGGGATCACAGTGACTGCTCAGGCCTTGCTTGGGCTGGCATTTCAGGCTGTCTCCACATCCTGTCGTAGCCATATTTCTAAAAGACTGTCTGCCAGAAGCACTGAAGAAAGTAGGCAGAATTTTGGAGATAACCTTCTTTACTCCATTACTCCACCTACAGTGCCTGTTTCCCTGGACAGCAGCACAGGTGTGACTTGCACAGTGTGAACCCCTGGATGCGACCCCAGCCCCCTGCTCTGGGCTCTGAACAAACACAGCACAGGAAGGCAAGTTTGGTCTCAATATCTCACAACTTCCATACAGGCTGAGGGACAAGTGATCATCATTGTGCCCTACAGGGAAAATGACTGATAGTGCAAAAAAAAATCCTAGGCTATCTCTGGTATGTATCAGAATGGCACAGGAAAACACAGCTGTGGGGCAGGACTCTACGTAGTCATTTAAGTCAAATTTTTTACAAAAGACACAAATATAGTTTCAAATACGTGCATGAAAATGAATATGCATAATCAAATTATGTAACTCTATCAACATAATGGTTTACATTCAAACCAACATTCATGTTGATGTTGGCTTCCAAATTTGGATTAAAAGTAAAACCAGAGAGTGTCTTCAAAAAGAACTCACAAAACAGTTTGCAAATGCAATTATTATATTTTTTTACAATGACACAATGTTGACGATTTAGAAACATCTCCACAGGAGCATTAAACCCCAAAATTTTTGAGATCTCTCTGATCATTGTAACTTTCTAAAAATCATGGAAACTATGCTTAGTATTTTGTTGGTTTTCAGTGATTTAAGTGGAAGTATATTTTGTTACAAAACATCAGCAGACTGTCATTCCTTATATTCTTGTTTTCAGCTTTAAGTACTGCTTGGGTGTTGTTTACAATGTAAATATTTTTTAGCATGGCAATCATCATTATCACAGATTTAATTCTGTGCCCATATTTTGCAAGACAAGAAACAAAAAGAAATAATTTCAGTTTTGTAGACCAATTAAAGCAGCTGGTTTAACAATGACAGCTTTTACTAAAAGTATGTACATTTACATGTACTTAGCCCATTCTGCTTGGACAGTAAATCTACATCATTGTCAAAATTTTGCATGTATTACCATGAATGATATGTTAATAACTTAAAGACCCAAAGCATTATAACTGCCTCTCACTGAAAGTCTTAGACTAATTGAAGTAATCTACAGGAAACAGCCATAGAATATAGATTTCCTGGGAGAAATTAATGGGAATCTAAGAAGAAGCTGTTTCACACACACAGTGGTTGATTCATAGGTATTTGGTGGGCAGGCTTTAGGACAAGTCAGCATCCTTCAGTTAACAGAAAAGGTAAATACAGCCTTATACTCTAATATAGCAGCCTGCTGAAAATTATCAGCCTAAATTTTTATATTGAATGGTGTTTTACCATTTTGGATTTTCTTTCATTACCAAGATCATCAAAGTATGGCAAATTCAAAAATTTGATGTTGAATGGGACATTCCAAAAGGATTTAAAAATGCAGAAATATTTCAACTTTGCTGATAAATTGTAAACACCTCTGAGCATTCAAGAAACCAAAAACCTTTGTTTTAATTGACAACACTGTTTCCACATGCCTTACTTTAGGGAATCAAAATTCCCTAAGAAGAACAGTTTAGTGGTTAGCTCTTTTTGGTTTTGTGCATATACCATGTGCTCAACTGTATTTTATTTGTTATATGTAAGGTCAATTGATTCCTGAAGATGGCACTGAGAAAATTTAAATGGATGTCTAAGAGAAAAAAGTAAGGACACACAAACACAGATGTATTTCCTGGCTATAACTTCCTAGTCTGCAGCAATTCACATGTCAGGTATTTCCTGAGTTAGAGGTAATACCAATGTGTTTAACAGTTCTTCACAGGTTTTTCATCCACGAATTTGACTGAACACTCTGAAGAAAGGTAATTTTTGGAACAAAGATCATTTCTGTAGTCAGGAGTGTCCTAAGGTGAAATTTTCCATTGTACCACTTTTTGTGTGTACATATTAATATATCTCCTATTCCTTGTTTTCGGCATGGATCCTACAGGAGAAAATAAGCCCAACTACTCTTCTGATAATATGACATGCTAAAAAGGAACTTGCTACATGCACTTTTGTCAGTCCAGATCAAAAGCAAAGTTTCTATTAGGTGATTTTTTTATTGGTTTTGAAGAGACGTGACCTGGGGTGGAATATAGTTTTTCCATTTCTTACCTGTGTTACACTTGAAAATTTTTGGTACCAAACATCACCCAAAGCTAGCTCAGATTTTTCAGTAACAGCAGTTTTCATTGCACAAGTATAAATTCCCCACCTACTTTACCAAGTGCAGAACATCACAAATTCTGCCCACTAGATCAGATGCACTAAAATGGCCACAAATCAGTGTATTTTTCAGGACAGGTCTTACAGGTTTGTCCTCATACCAACAGTAGTAGAACCAAACACCACTCCACCTTCCCTGGAAAGCCCAAAATGTTTTAAATATGTTTCTTACTGCCACTTGGCCTCTCTTTAAAGCATGACAGCCCTATAATCTGTATCTCCTTTATGATGTATATAAAAGAATAATCCCTTAGATTTTTTAGTGGCTGGGCAAAGTTTAATCCCAAGGATCAAGCAGTTAATAACAGAAGCAGGCAAGCCTGGCTTCTTTGCTACAACCCCATATGAGAGGTCAGTCATCCTCACCTTGCTGCCTCAGCCCAAAGCTTCTTGCTCGTCTGAGAGTCCTCCAAACTACCAACAGAAGAACAGATTTAGAGACAAAAATTATCAATTTATCTTGCAGTGAACAAGAAGACATGATTACACCTCAGAGATACTGAGCAAGTTGTGATCAGGGCATTTTTCTATCTCCATAAATACTTATTAAACTTATTTCCAGCTATGAAAACGTTCAACGTCAAGGATTCAACTAGTGTAAAAACAGCTTTTGGTATGTTTAGCGATAGATTTCAAAACAGTGACATTGCACTCACAGCCTCTTGAAGCACAGTTGAGTTCACTGTGAGTTCAGTTCCAGCTTTCTGCCCTCAAAGTTAATGTTCTCCACTGTTTTTTTTCCAAGTAAAATTTTGCACAAAACATGTACTCTGCCAGAACCAGGACACTGCCAGCCAGAATTGGAAGTCCGTGCATGTCACATAAAATATTTATAAAATGTGGCCTTTCTGAAGAAAACTCCTTCTCATTCCAATGACTTCGATGCTAGATTGGAATTGTAAGAATGAGGGTTGGTTTCGTACTTTGAAGACAATTCTGGCTTTTGTGACCCTCTATTTAGCCATTTTGGATATATACTGCACAATGCAGAGCCATCTGGTGAAACTGAATTTATCACAACTCCATGAGGGATCTATCTCAGCTAATTAGCGGGCTGCAAAGGTAAAATAGCTTATACCTTGTTAACAAATCAAGTCTGCTTCCACTACCAAAGTAACTTGTTAGCTCATGTTGCAGCTGATAGTTTATCAGAACTGTACCTTTCTTTCCATGCTGTTTGGGTCAGCTTCTCCCCCTTTCTATGGTTATACATTGCCTGAGACTACCTGAATATTTTTTAATAATTATCTTGAAAATCTAAGGGGGTTTTAAAAATGTCCATGTCATTGGGTCTTTTGGACTTGTTTATTGATGTTAAAAGAAATCCAACCCTCCTCAATATGGCCTTCTACCCTATGAATTTGGCAAAGATATTTCTCTATATTTGCCCTTCAGAGACAGCTTTCATTGCTCCATGAAATCAAATGAGGTCACAAACATAAGCTGTTATAAATCATGGTATTCTACGATTTTCACTTCACTCAGTGTGACTTTTTTAATCCCTCTAAGGACAGTTTCCAAAAACATTAAGTGATGGTTTTTATAACAAAATCTTAGTGCTTAATTTTATAATTGCTGAATAGTAACACTGAGCTCAAATTTCCTTGGTGAAAACAACTGCCTTAAATTTATCACGTTATGGATTTTCTTATAACAAGATGTTTTCTCCTTTCATTTAAATGCAGGAATAAAATGAAAAACTATAGGCGCATTAATAAAACATGTCTAGATTCCAAAATTTCCACTAAGAGCAATACAGCACTGACATCCAACATGAAAAATGAAAACAACTGCATGAAGAAATAAAAACACAACACCAGAAGTCAGCGGTTTGCTTCCTTGCACATCAAAGCTGCTGTCTGATGGCCTTCAGGGTGACGTAGTGCAGCAGGCACTGCTCAGCTCCCCTCCCATTACCCATCAGGAAAATAAAGACAGCTCAGGGCAGCATTTAGGCCAAGAAAGAGCCCCTTTTCTGGCACCAAGCCTTAAAATATTGTAGGACTGTCCTTGAACAACTGATGACTCCTATATCTATATTCACCGGTCGTTCTGTACTTGCTTCTAGAAAACTGTTTTGGGTCCCTTCCAGGCTTTTTCTGATACAGAGAAGAGCCATCACACTCCATTTCCCACAACCTAATTTAAAGTGAGGAAAGCTGAAGTGTCACAGTAAAATAGTAACTGACCTTGTTTACCCAAGATCATATTTTGATTCAGTATTAAAGTACCCCATAAATAAGCTCTTTCCTACACAGTCTTAGACAAGTGTGTATCTCAGTAATGGCTAAAACAAAATCAGGGTAATAAAAAATCTGTACTCAAAGAATATTTATATGCCCAAGCGAAATATATATGTATGTACTTCTAGAATTTTAGCCCAAACTCAGCAAGGCAGACATTCTTCTACAGTTTTCTACCATTTCTATCCTTTTATCTGTAGACTATAAAAGAAGCCAGAAAGCTCAATATCCTTTGCCTTTAGATAAATACATACAGGGTATTCTAGTCTTGATTCATATGGAGTATTGAAGCCAATTCAATGTCACATGTTGAAAAAAGAGGGGATGTGCAGCTCTTTTAAAGGGTAACAGGGTCACAGATTCCTCAGAGCATGTGCTGGGTTTGGCTGGGGTAGAGTTAATTTCCTTCATTGTGGCTGGTGTGGGGCTGTGTTTTGGATTAGTGATGGAAACAGTGTTGATAACACAGGGATGTTTTTGTTGTCACTGAGCAGTGATCAGAGAGCCTTTTCTGTCTCACGATCCCACCAGTGAGTGGGCTGGGGATGCACAAGGAATTGGGAGCTCATCCCAACTGACCAAAGGGATATCCCAGACCATACGGAGTCATGCTCAGCCTATAAAGCTGGGGGAAGAAGGAGGGAGGGAAAGATGTTCACAGTGATGATATTTGCCTTCTCAGTCACCATTACACGTGATGGAGCCCTACTTTCCTGGGAATGCTGAACATCTGCCTGTCCATGGGAAGCAGTGAATGGATTCCATGTTTTGCTTTACTTGTGTGTGTTGTTCTTACCTATAAATGTCTTTATCTCAGCCACAAATTTTCTCACTTTTACCCTTCTGATTCCCTTCCCCATCCCACTGGCTGGGGAATGAGCAAGCATCTGTGTGGTGCTTGGATGCTGGTGGGGGTTAAACCATCACAGTGTGTTTTCCTAGTATTGTCAACCTTAATTCTAAAAACTGATTTAATGAAACTATTTGTTTAAATATTCGAGAAAAGAGGAACCTTTTAATAAAGTACAAAAATAATAGATATTAAATAAAAATTTACATGCAGTAATTCACTATTAGTGTCACCTCTGTTGTCCAGTTTCATTGTTTTCTTTATAAACAGTATAGCTTGAACTGTAAAAACTAGGTTGTTTATACACTAACCAATGGCAGAACACAAGTTTAAGTGTCCATCCCCTCTCATGTAGAAGTCCTACTTGGAAACATCAGCTACTGAAATAGTAGTCTTTTGAAAGAGGAAATCTGTGAAATGGACTTTTTGTTAGGCAGAAATGCTACCACAGAACAGAATCGAGTACAGGTATTTGTTCACAGAAATAGAAAAAAAATAGGCTGCAATTTCCAGTGGTTGTTACTTGCTGGCTAATCCTTCACAACGACACAACTCTTCTTTTACATAGGTTGAACTATGGCAAATACCATTCTCTGCTTAGTCTGTTTCCTCATGTCAGAGTTCAGCTGTCATTAAGGTGACTTGTCTTCCTGTGATTCATAAAATCTTTATGACTACTTTTATTGTTTTTTCTGTTGATCCCTATTATTGAAAACTTTATACAGAGCATGTTCTTCAATGGAGCATCAATGGCCTGAGAAGCTCTCTTCCTCTCTTCTAGATGGAATGAGTCAGGAAGCAAGCTGCAGTCACCAACCTGTTTGCCTTATTTGCAATTTTATCTTATTTCTAAGCCACATACTGGACTTCCCTTGTTTATTTAAAGAATTCTGATTTTTTTTGTACAGCATTTTAAATATCACAGATTATTCAGGTGTTGAGTGTCTTCCCTCTGATAAGCTTCTTTGAAAGTCAGCCACCAGGTGAGCCCTATTTAACTATCATTCCTATAGTCTCAGAAGAACTTCAGTTCCTAAACATTAGCACTTTTGATTTTCAGCCAGGTTGGACTTTATTTCTGCCTTCCAGAAGGTAAAACAAGAGATGATGACAAGAAGACTCTCCCCTGCTATATACACCTCAACAGTACTGAAATAAACACAGCTTGTGTAGAATTAGTTACTACAGCTGTATTGTTGTTCTTCAATGAAAAATATGTAAGCTTCAAGATGAGATAAACATGCTAAATCAGATTTTGCTTTTCTCATCCCAGTACTTCCCCTCTCTCTTCCCTAAATCAAAAATTAAAAGTTTGTTATCATTAATAGGAATGGTCAAACAATTTGTACAGGACAGAAAATATCACTCCTCCATATGCTTACACAAAAAGAATATTTGTAAAAATAAGATCTCAGGAATTTTTTGTGTGTGTTTTAGGGGTGACATTTATGTGAAGGGAAGAAAATTGTAGGCCATGGTGCTGGTGTATCTGCTACATGTGGCAGCAGTGCACATACTATAGCTGAAAAACCCACAGGGATCTGGGGCTCCTCTTTCTCTGCCCTAAGCAGCTGCTTTCACTCACCTTTGGACGCCCCACAGAGCTTTTACCAGCAGACACAATTCACGCTGTATGAACGCAATTCATGTGTTCAGATTCTGCATTTTTGAGATTTGCTACTTTGCTATGATGTGTTCATATTTTCTACACTCTTGGTCCCTTTTGGTATCTGTTTTTCATTCACTACTGACACTCCATCCTGTTGAATGCATCAAATCAAGTTAGATTCTCAACCTGGGAAATGCAGCTTCAGTCCCAGCTGATACCATCCCATCAACATCCTAGTTAGAAAATCACCTTGTCAGCAAGGGAAACGTCACATTTTTAATACAGCTGTAATCATCAGCTAAGTCAAAAACATGCATTAGATTAAATATGATCAAAAATCACAGAATAGCCACCAACTTTTATTTTCTTCTCCTCTGCCTCTCCTAGCCAGTCCAAATGTCCTCACAGCCTGGATTTCAGCACATGGCATATTCAATGAACTTTTGATGAATTCCTGTAAATGTCCAGCTTTTCTCCTTCAGTATTCTCAAATACTCCTACTCCCAAGAAAACCAAATTTATAACGTGAAGGGAGACTTCATATTTTTGGCACATGCAAGTTGTGCAGATGTTATTCCTTAAGGAAGACTATCTTGATTGCCTCTGTGAATAATGGCTACGAGATGGCAAGGAGCCAACAGTTCTCTTAGAGCAGAAGGTATAAAACCACTCTCCTACTGAAAGAAGGCCCCCAGTAGGATAATATATTATTACGCATGATTCAAATTACAGGATCTGCAGCAGGGGAGCCAGTGGCTGAATCAGGACAGCCGCACACAGAATACTGATGATGGGATGATGGAATGCATCATGCATTGAAAGAGCTATGCTTTAGTGTTTAAATCCTCTGTATTTTCAAAGTGACTAGGAGGATCAATATATAACTGAAGCACCGTAAACAAATTGTAGATTATTGTGTGTGAGGAGAGGGGAAGTTATCATGTTGTAACAAAAATTCTATTTCAGGCTACTTCTTTAAATAAAATTTTGCTTAACCAAAGACTTGACCTCTTGAAGCCCACTAGCAACAGTTATAGCTTTAATTTAATAACACAATATTGAATATGTCTCATATCTGATTCTGTTTCAGCTATTAGAATACTGAAGAGCAAAACCTTGCCTCACTAGATTATGCAGTCTGAAATCCCTGCATTCCACAGTATCCTGGGCTGGTTTTAAATTGTTCGCACAACAAATTACTTTACCCACAAAGAACTAAATCCAAATGTTCAACACAATGTTGGCTTGCCCAAATGTTATCCATTTATAATTGAACATATCTCAAGAAAATGTGCACGTTTATTATTAAAAAAGAAATTAAAAAACCACCCAAAACCCCCGCAGCAAACCTATTTCCTAATATGAAAAGCTGGCTAGATAGGAGTTTTTCAATCTAAGATCTAATCTTTTCTGTGTAGATTAAGCACATTATAAACAAAAATTCTATATTTCGCTTTGCTGCAACATACCCTGAAGCAGTATGCAAGCTCTCCCTTGACTTCCTTTCATACTGGCTCTTGTATTCAGTTATTCTGGTAAATGGATGCAAATCAGGTGCATTGTGTCGAGGTGGAAGGAAGGGGGTGAAATTTGTTCAGAAATGATCTCAGTTCTATTCATTTATAAAATGACATCTTGACTGAAAGTGGTGAAGAATGAAATATAACAGTACTGAACTTTACTCAGTTGTAACAGATGCACGTAAGAACCTTTAGAGAAAGCCAGATATGTAAAACGGCCACAGCGAAATGATTTCTGAAGCATTAGAATAAGTACTTAGACCGTGATGGCAGCTAAAGATGCAAACTCAATGCTGCAGCAACACCCTTTTTACCTTCCAAGACAGTTAAAGGTAATCTCAGGCTATAACTGGAGGAAGCAGTACCACATTAGGTAAGGACTACAAGGAGACAAACATACATGAAAGAAAAATATATGCACAATATTAACAATTAAAGACACTTTTAAAGGTTTTATGGGGCCAACAGAAAAAAAAATATGGAACAATGCCCATGGTTACCTGCAGAGACAGCACACAGTTAAAAAAAAAATCAAGAAATTGTAGCCATCGTTTTGCATAGCGATTCAAATTATGCTGGCAGAATAATTAATGGAGGACCTAATCTCTGTGAGGAAAAAAAAAAAAAGGAAAAGAAAAAAGGCTACGTTAAACAAAGTTCATTACTGCATGATGTAAATGAGTTTCTCACCAGTGATGTCACTGATTGGCTGGGATGTAGAGCTGGTTTCGAACAGTGCAGCATGGCCGGATTGGCTGCTAGCTCTTCTGGTTACTGCCTGCTTGGGCAGCGGTCGAACCAGACTCTTTCTGTCTCTCTTGTTGTCGTTTGAAGCAAATCTTGTTCAGCCCAGCTGTGTCTCCATAGTAGTGGCACCCTAAGAGAGTCTCCCTCCTGCTTCCCACAGCTCATCTGTAAGGCGGTCGCTGCTGTGAAATACCAGCCTTTGGCACGGAGCCCAGACTGCGTTGTTAGATCCGTCTATAATACAGAAAAGAATTTTTTTAAAGCAGTTCTTTCACCGAATTACATCCTAAGAAGGATTAATAAGCACTAAATTGCAACTGATTTGTGGACTTTTAAATTATGTAGCTAGCACGCTTTCTGAAATAAACTATTATCTGACTTGCAGATAGTATAGCATCATTGGTTTAAAAAAAAAAAAACAGGAAAAAAAAAAGGAAAGAATGAAAGGAAGGAAGAAAGAGAAGCAACAACTCTTCTTTGTTTACCTTGATTACAAAAAAAATAATTCTTCCTTTTTTCCCCTAGAACGGTAACTGATATCTTGGTGCTACGCAAGAATATTTTAAACTATCGCCAGTTTTCTATTTACATCCAAGTAATTATTTTCAGGTTAAGGCAAGGGATCTTAATTAGCATTCTCTTTAACTATGCAAACTGAGACAGGGCATGAAAGAAAAATGCTGTATGGAAGAGACAGAGACAGAGAGACAGAGGAAGAAGACAAAAAAAAAAAAAAATCTGTGCAGCTTTTACAGTTCAGCTGTCTGACCCCCTGCAAAAAGAATGCAGTCATATCAACTTTGCCAGACAATGGAGTACCTACAGGCTTTCCTCTAGACAAGTCCTTTATAACCAGTCAGTATTATGTGCTGCAGACAGTGGCCAATCGCTAAGCTGCTTTCTACAGCAGTGACACAATAGGTGCACTGGCCACACTGTCCTCCTAGCCTCCGACAGCAGTGCAGGTTCATTTTTTGTACGCTGGAATACGCATATGTCTTAAATGTTCCCGCTGCATGGAAAAAAAAGACACCATCAGCCTGAGCTTGCTTTGTTTTGCTATAATTACATCAGCCTAATTACTGCAGCCGAGCCGCAGAGCCACTGCTCAGAGCGGCGCATAGGCATGCACGTCATATAAATATGCATGAGCACGCCTGCTTTTTTAAATACAAAAATGCATCAATTGCTGGTGGTGCCTTTCTGGTTTTGTTTTCTGCATGTCCTTCCTCCCCCCCTTCAACACCCATTCCTGATAAACCAAGTGAGTTAAGGATGCCGAGCAAATGCGGTCACCATTTTTCTGCCTTTATTTATCCAAACTTTTATTCGTTCTGTTCTAATTGCAAGCATTCAGTAGGAACTAAAAAAGAAAAAAAAAAATTCAAATGCAAATGAGTGTCAGGAAGGGAAGGGTATTGCAGACCTAGGGCATTTTTCTCCCTTGTCACTACCCATCAGAGAAAGAGCCTGTAAATGAATCTGCGAGCACTCCATCATAGGCAGGCATCAGATGCCCAGTTCCTATTAAAGCCCGATGATCCCCCAGCATGTGCACGCACCCAGCTTGTGTGTTTGGGTCCTCTGTAATTACTGCAGCTCTTATAACTGTACCTGAATCCGCTCATATAGTCCAAAGATTAAATCATCACTATCCACGCATTAGCAGACATAATTGGGCACATTCTATAGTGGGAATCGCCATGCTAATTTTTCTGATTTTATGCATGGGATTTACATATTCATGAAGAGAATAGCTGTTATGACCACCGACAGAGCAAC
Source organism: Rhipidura dahli (assembly GCA_013399225.1). Lineage (NCBI taxonomy): Eukaryota > Metazoa > Chordata > Aves > Passeriformes > Rhipiduridae > Rhipidura > Rhipidura dahli. The sequence continues at coordinate 627,306 of VXAC01007801.1, forward strand.
GTGAAAAGAAAAGACACCATTCTTCAGCACACAGAGTATACAAAACCTAGAGGGAAAAGATGCAGCATATGGCGACAAGGAGAAGAAGTTGTTTGGCTTTCGAGGGTTGTTTTCTTTCCTATTTATAAATTCTGGGTAGACAGCTTACAAAAGCATGTAAGTATTCTGATCACGAAGGCAAAGTAAGTCTGTGTCATTAGTAATCAGCCACTGTAGCTGAAATAAAATCATTTTCCACTTGGTGCCCAATGTTCTGCAAGTTTTGCCTTTGCATTAGAGACCGTTATCAGTTTAAGGATGCTTCGGACATATTCATCCAGGAGTGCACAAAAATGCTGAAGAATCAGAAAGGAACAGAAATTCCAGCTGGTATTTAAAAAATCTTGATTTCCTATTCTAATGCCAACTTTGAATTAGGGAAGTATACCTTTCCCAGGAAAGCTGGTGTTCTTCATTACCAGAGGTTTTTTACCCGACCTATTAGAACTGCATGTTTTCCAAATCTGATAAAATATATCCTCTGAGTGACTTTCAGATTCTCTTGTTTTTAAAGAAAACAAAAACACTAGAGGAAAGATAATTCAGGCAGTATTGTAAACATAGTGCACCTTGATTTGGATAACAATTTCATATAAATAAACACTTTATGCATAATGTAACCTTGTCCCTTTTATGCATTTAGTATAATAATTTCTTAAATGTTTGTTTATCTCTCTGGTATCTGCCACTTAAAACAGCCCAAATTTCCTTTTAATAGCCAGATAACAACACCTACAGATGCCTGCTTTCCCCTACATCTTCCTACATTTGATATTGTTACAGATAGCAAGGTAAAAAAAATTAGTTTTTCCAAGGAAAATTTTAATGCAATGGTCGTGTTTGTCAGGCCTTGTTGTAAATCAGTTTTCACAAAATACTCTATTCAGTACTACTCAAAAGAACAAAAAAGAAGGGTTTTTTTATTTACATTTGTATACTATATATTTCTTTGAATTACAGCCCTTCAATGCAGTCATGCAGTAACCTTATTGTAGTGACAGAAATTATATTGTACATTACATTATAAAAAATGTATTTAAAAGCTGATTGATATTTTATAAGATATTATTATGATTTCAACTAGCAATATTGAAATTATATTTTAAAATAAGAAATTGCTTTTGATTCTCTAAAGTAGATTTTAAAAAAAAAGTAAAAGAAGCACTACAAAAAATAAAGACCAGCAATATTAACTAAAACATGTTTTTTTACCCAAATCACTGTTAGTGTCTCTGTCAAAACAAAAAGCTATCAACAATGACCTTCTTTGTGTTTGTCTTCACCTAAAATTCAAACTCCAGCAACTGTACATCTGTGAACTAATTATTAATTTTCCCCCTTTAGCATAAATGTCTGGGCTGTGACATCATCTAGTATAAAAATAAGCTTCACTGCTAAAAGGGAAGCCTTTAGAGAGCAGAATGGTGACATAATTTTTAAGGTATGACCCTTTTAAAAGCCTTAGTGTGGCCTCTATTCAAGAACCCCACTCCAGAATGTCAAGTACATTAGTGCTAATTTGAAGCTTTTGTTAGCAGATAACATCAGAAAACTTCAAGTATTCATGGAAGAATTTGAGGCAGGTTTCTTAAAGAAAATATATAATTTCGTGTTCTGTCTTCACTGAGAGAGAAAAATGCATATGTTTCTTGTTTGTAGCAATGAACCTGCTAAATTTCAAGTGCTGTATTGAAGAAAATGAAATCATGTATCTCTTAACATGAGCATATTTTTGTCTTATTTTATAATCCTTACTGTACTGATTTTTTTAACTCATTCCAGCAGAGCAAACATTTAAAACAACAATATAAATTAAGAAATTTCAGCAAAAATATTATCTGATTTGTTATATCTGGCATAAAATGAAATTTGACAATAGCTTAAAAACACATCTATGTTTGGAATAAGGTTTCTTATTCTAGGAAAGCATCACATGTCACATCAGTTTTCTATCCCCTTCTATAATTACAATTGCTGTTTTCTTTACAAATGATCACCTTTTGCTCTGCATTTTCATTGCAAGTAGTGCTATCAGCCTTAGACCTTTATTCAATTTCTTATAAATTCCCAGAATACCCCACGCTATGTCAACAGTATTAATTATTAAGATATTTGTTGTATTTACTTGCTACATCCTTCTGCTGCTGAATTATGGTCCAAATTTTCAAACAACACTCAGGTTCTGACATCCATGCTTAAACTCTGGCCCTCCTATGAGCTTCATGCATGAAAATGACCACAGAACTGAAATTTTAGACCCTAAATAAGCAGGTATTCTGACGTGCAGAACTGCCAGAAACCTGCAGCCCAATTATACCCTACAGGAGCTCCCATTAACTGGACTGCCTTATTACGATGCAGATGTCAAACACTTTGCTTTCATAAGGGGACCTGATACAAATATTGACCTGATCTTTTTCTTTTAAGTAACTCTAACAATCCCAAATGCTCTGATGATGAAATAGAGCTTTCCAGGCTTGGGCTTGTAACCTCCCATGGAAAAGCAACAACAGCTTAACAGGTGAAAAATGTAGCACTCAAATTAGTACTTAAATTTGGGGCAACATGGGAATACTAGTGGGTTGATGTAAAATACCAGACCTCTAAAAACTTTTTCAATAAGAAAAGTTAGTTCTGATTTAACATCTGGATCAGAAGAAGTACTAAAAACTTGGAAATTTGTTGCCCAGAGCCTAATGAGTTCAGCTGTAAACTACTCTGGTATTAGAGCACCAATAGAGAAATACAGAATAAAATCTTTCACTGAAAGATTTCCACTGTTGTATCTTTATGGCAATATTCAGCCAAACAACCCTACACGGGAATAGTGATAGTAATTTCTAGTACATTTAGTAATTCAGATTTTCCAGGAATTTTTTTTGGGCTACACACAATAAATACAGAGCCTAAAGTTTTAAAAACTTGATTAATAAAAGTAGGTAAAGGTGTGTTATTTTGGGGTAGGTTCATACCTGTTTATTATTAGGGGAATTTTCCCCGATTTTTAATATTTTAATTCATTTATTATTTAAATTAATTGATGTAAAAATGACTGAGCGTTTTAAGTGTCACTGAGGAATCACATTTAGGAATTTTTTCATTAATATATTTTTAAAGTGCGTAAAAAATGTTTGCCTGAAGTCTTTGTCACTTAAAAGCATGTTCCATTCTAGTGAAAAACTCATCTTCCTTTAACTCTTGAAGAAACTTATCTTAGGGTTATGTTAACCCAAATTTCCTACTCGGTTGCATCTTCTTCTTATTCAGAATTCATCTTTTCCTTAGGCTGTACTTAGTCCTCCTGAAGAGCTAAAATTGAATGATACGCTTGTGACAGTAATTTAATTAAAGTGATTGTAGAAGCATGTAAACAGATGATTAAGAGTCTATTTCTTCACAGTGGCTCTGGTGCTGTAAACGCTTCTACCTTGCAGTACCCCACCCACCATAAACCTCATTTCACTTACTGTCTTCACTGATTTGGGAACAGGATGCTGTGGGTGATGCTACATGAGCTGTATTGGACCTGTTGTATGTTCACAGCTGCAGCTGTAACTGAGTTAGCTGAACTAAAACTAAACTGCTGCTTTTAACATAGTTTTTCTTCTTTTTATTGCACATGCAATAAGTAAACCTCAATAAATGTTCATTTCCAAAAGCAAACACTCTGGGGTTTATCATTTGATACAAGTACTAAAGCAACCCCATACAATATGATGGATCTACGTCCACATGTTGCTTCATCTTAAGATAAAGTGGCTCTATCTGAAAGCTGGGAAATGCTATAACACTGCTGAATGTTTGAATTACCAGCACCCAGAGATGAAGGTAATAATTTTCAATTGTATTCATCTCCTTATTCATGAGGAGGCAGCATTGCTGTGCAGAGGCCTGAACACACTCATCTCCATCATGGAGGGCTTTTGTTTTATTAAATATAGGCACCTAGGACACACTTGGAATTTCTTAATCTCAATTCTCTGAACTTGAGAGTCTACCTTTAATGGAGCATATTTTGGGTAATATTTCAGCATATCAGGCAGCCAGCAGCCAAGCAGAAAGACCATTCTACCCAGCTGTAAGTCCACTTACTTGCCAACTGTTTTGTAACTTCAGGTTAACTCTCCTCAAATACAGAAAGCAGATACTGTATTTGAAATAAAATTCAAAGTTAGGAAGTCCTTTAAGCACACAGTGTCTAAACACTAAGTACAAGATGTCAAAAGCAAGATGACAGCCCTCTCAGTCCGCATGTGAAATCTCAGAGGGAGGCAATGTCAGTCTGGGCTATCCAGGGCCACTGATGAAAGCAGCCAGACAATGAAGGACAGCTGCTGACAGGTACCTCTGACATGTTGTTACACAAGGAAGTTCCACCACCTTCCCTAAAGCACAGAAAACCTCCATCCATTAGAAAGGAACACATGCATTGCACCTTACAAGCCATCAATCACAGCAAGATTTGGTGGTCTGTGTTCAGTGTTAAAAAACTTAATGCCCCCTGGCCTCCCAGGATGGGGGAACCATGAGTCCGATATGGTGGCTGCCCAACATATGGAAAAGGCATGGATACCCACCAGTGCTTAAAATTTAAAATGCTGAATGCCATATTCAGAGTTTACCTTCACCTTTCTAACAAACCCGGTCTTGAAGCAGTTTAAGAGGGAGAAAATAAGATGCAAAAGATAACGGGTCAAGACAAAGACAGAGAGATCACTCACCAGTTCTCATCACTGGAAAAACAGAGTTGGCTTGGGGAAAATTTAACTCATTGCTATCCCTCAGTGCACAGAGGGGATGAGAAATAGGGACTGTGGTCTGTCCATAACAGCTATTCTCTGCTGTTCCTTCCTCCTCACAGTCTTCCCATTCCCCCGCTCCTCTGAGGGTCTTTTGCACAGGCTGCAGTCCTTCAGGATAAACCTGCTCCTGTGTGACGAATCCACAGGCTGAAGTCCCTTCAGGAAACATCACCTGCTCCAGTGTGGGGTCCTCCAGAGACTGCAGCATGGATACTTGATCCACAATGGTTTCTCCAGTCACTGCAGGAAAATAGCTGCTCCAGCACATTCACTCCAGGGCTACAGCAGATCCCTGCAGGGATACCTGGAGTAACTACTCTCCCTCCTCCCGCTCTCCCCTCAGGGCTCTTAGGGCTGTTTCTCACACATTTCCCCTCAGCACCAGGCAGGTTCTGCCCCTCCTTACCCAGGCTGCCCCCGAGGCACACCACCATGGCCATGGGGCTCAGCTGTGTGGGTTGCTGGGCTGTCTGGGACTGCTGCCCAGCCAGTCCCTGGACACCTGTGCCCAGTGTACCCTGTTCCTGCTTTCTGGACTAAAGAGTGTCAGCAGTTCACACACGTCCTCGACTGGTGCTGTGTTTAAATTAGCACACACAGAGAGTTCATAGCTAGCCCATGAGAAGGGCTGCTGTGTAGTAGCTACAGTGCTTTTCACCCCAAGCACAGGTTTCTCTACAGAGTGACTTAGTTTTCCACAGACAGGTATCCTCAATCAGCCTTCAAGCCAAAACACATAAAGACCATTTTCTGTTCAGTAGTTAAACTTCATGTGCACGCAGATACAAGAAACCCTTGCTGCTGTCTCACTCCCACAAAGCTGGAGATGTAAAAAATAAAACTCGGACAACAGCTGCTCAAAACCTTGCTGCTTCTGGCTTCTCTGGCAATTAGTAGCTGAGGTGATCTAAGGAGTTACAACCTCCAGTTAAGAATCTGCAACACAGGAGCATATACAGGCCTTTGAAAGCAGAAATAAAACCAGCTTTCACCGTCAGCAGCTGCTCTCCCTGAGCCCAAAGGTCTGAGCACAGACAAGCTCCACAGACTTCTGACTCCATCAAACAAGCGTGCTGCTGAGGAAAGGAACAACAAGTAGAATCATGCCTACTTTAAGTGGCAATGGACAAAAAATGCTGACCATTTCAAACCCACATGTACAGCCATGGGAGTATCCAGATGAGGACACCTAAACGCTTCCTGTGTACCAAGGAGAAAACTTTCATATCTATTATAATAGGTCTTCTCTCTGCAGAATTCTTAGGAACCAGAGCCAGGCATCAATCAAAGAACCCTATGTATTACTTTAATAGCTAGGATTAATAAATTATAGGTTTCCCGGTATAAATAAGTGTGTATGCAGCACAGGCTGCTGTTTGAAATATACTGATAGTTGGAGGAAGGATTTGGATTGCTCCCAAGTCAAACTGTGCTCTCTGCACAACACCAACCTTCCCCACAATGTTCACTGTCCCAGTCTGCATCACAGCCTTCTCCTTGATTTAACAAGCCTAGGTGATGCTGAAATCCTTGACAAGCCTATCCTTGACAAAACCAGTACACGGTGATCCTCAAATGTAACACGCAAGGCACATAAGAAATTCACTTTTTTCACCATAGCTCTTTAAGTGATAGACTCCCACACCAAAAGAAAGATGTTACTGTGAGGACTTTCATAACTGCACAGTTATGTCACTCAGAAGGCAATGTCTTGTTTTAACTCCTGCCTTGTTCATTTGCTGTGCTTCAAGAGACCTCTTGGCCCTCTATTTGAGACAGCAGTGGGACAGAAAGGGCAGGAGAAGAAGTCCTAATGAATACGTGCTCAAGGAAACATTCAGGGCTTTCGCTGTGGGAGTCCCATTAGAGTCAGTGGGATTTAGCTATAAAACAGTTTGAAAATATGCATCTTGGTGCTGGGAGGAGCACAGAACTGCTCTGAATTTGTTTTTACCCCTATGTCTCTAGCCAGGGATGTTAATAAAAGGTTTAAAGAGAAGCAGTGGCAGGACAGAGGTTCTGCTATGATGGCAGTGCTGCCTGTCCTGCTGGGCTCTCAGGTGTACTCACATGTCACTTCATGCCATCACTGTACACTTTGCAAAATGCAGGCGTAGAAATATGTGCAATGTGCACTTCAAGTGTCAGCCTGCCCAAAACATTAAAGAAAGGAAAAGAAAGAGAACTTAATATGGTAGTATTAAGCTTCATTTTCCACCAATTACAACATTCATATCTTTCTACCTTCTTAGGAAAATATTATGAAGGCCCTCATAAAACTTCAGAAAATTCAGGGAAAAAACCCCATGTTATTTGTATTCTTTTCAACACCTCACAACTGAGCTTTTAGCTAATACTTTGATAAAGACATTAGTAACAAGGAGTTTTATGCTAAGAATTCTATTTCTACCTCTATTTAAAGCACTAGTTTGCAATTTAGTACCAAAAAAAAAGCAAAAATTAGTAAACTTCAACACATATATGACATGCAAATGCACATCTTATGTTATAGCCATTTCACCTAAAGTACTAATATATCTGGAGTACTGCCTCTGCAAAAAAATAGGCTTTCAGACATGAAATCCACATAAAGAGCACTTAAGTAAAGACCAAATGAACAAGATGCACATGAGATGTACAAATGGGCTGTAGAGATGGAACACAAGTTAAAATCAGAGCATTAAACTAATGTGTGCTGTGCTGCTGTGCCATGTCTGAGCCTATGGCTTGCTGCAGTAAGTGAACCCCTTTATATGGGTTTCAGTACCTCAAGGAATGACATGGAATTGATTGTGCTGCCTGCTCTCTGTCCCATATGCTGCACTGCAGCACTTCCCCCACACCCCCCCTCCCCTTCCTTAGAGAAGATGGACATTAAATATCCTCCCATTCTTAAGCATAATCACCTAGGAAAGAGATTATCAGATACCAGGGTCTTGTTCTGTTCGGCAGAACAATACTGAGAATTGTCCCATGGTTGAAGAGGATTTAGCTTATTGCCCAAATCAACTCAAGGCTTCCATACACATTCTGTTAAAATATAATGATGAGAAACACAGCACATAGTTTCTTTCCATAAAAGCAACACAGAGATTTGAATGTGTTCTCCCTCTTGCAATGAAGGGAAACAAAATTCTCAAGGGCTCTGATCTACTCAGCCCTCTGTGTCCATCTTTTCTGTTTTAACTCTGCTTTTCAGAGGCTGAGGAGGTCTGATTCTGGCCCCTAACTTAGGATAACAAAACTTGATTTTCCAGGGAGGAGAAGATTTCACCCTGCTTGATACAACTGTTCCACAGGATAATCTGCATTAATTTAAACAAGACATCCTGTGGCCTCTGACAAGCTATACCACAGTAGTGTTAGATAAGTAACGCTGATACCACTGTTGCTTTCAGGTGTCTTTTTTTCTGCAGATTTTGTGAGCATTTATACAGAGACACTTTCCAACCAATAACAAATGCTAAACCCACTGAGGGGTACAGGATTTATCTGTTTTTTTCTATTGTTTTCTTCCTTTTTTTTTTCAGTAAACCAAAACTAATGGTTTCCACGAATATATCTGCACCAACAATTTCCATGATGATATTAAGTTCCAAGACTAAGATTCTATGTATTTCTAAATAAAAATATCAGGAATGATAATATTTATACACAGCAACAAGAAACACACTGGTTTATGTGCAAGGAAAAGATTAGAGCTGGACTGAAAACCTCCAGTGGGTATTGCTGTCGGGAAAAGGTACATGTTTTCCCATGTGTGTTATGCATGGACACTGAGACAGTAAATGAAAAGATTTGCTTCAGAAGCACATGAATAAAAAATAATGTTTAGACATGATTGATCCCAGATTGTTCCTATATATGATATTCCAAATGCAAGGAATATTGTCTCAAATTCTGGAACTTGAAGTAATAACTTTTTTTTTTTTTTTCAGAAAGCACTCCAGCAGTTTGGTTTTCTCCTTTCCTCCCACACACTGCACTCAAAGTACAAAAAACTCTTCTTGTTTTACTGTGGAAGGTGGGTAAAGAAGAAGGCAGTGTTACATCTCCTTTTTAATACTTAGTACCAGACACCAAGTCATACTTCAAACCCAAGTGTGCCTGGTTAAAACCAGTCAAAGATCTCCCTTACATGATAAATTTTTGCTATGTGCAGGAAAACAGAGCAACTCCACATGACAAATGCAAATAAAGCAATGGACAGCAGTCAAATCTTGTAAAACCTTGACAGAAAAAAAGTGAACATGTTCCCTTAATTATTGTCAGATGACATGTATGGCATATATGTCATCTCTTGTCTTATGCACACATCTCCAAAGGAACGCTGTGCAGCCTTTTGGTGTGGAAATTTACACAGCCCAGCTTCAAAACACCTCCTGTCTCACATGGCCACAAACCATGTCCTCTCAAGTGTCACATCCCATTGCCCCGACGCTGTTTGGAAAGCTACACCCTGCTGTTTGCGAACACCCAACAAGGGATTACTTCATCTTTGTTTTCTCATGCTGAAAAGTCAAGGCTGACTTCAAAACTGAAACAGTTGGTCTCTTGTCACTGAAAATTTGATCAGGTGTTCCTCCATTGCAGCAGTTCAGATTACATTTCTAACAAATACCACAAGCAGCAAAATGCTTTCAGGTATTAAATCCTTTACATAAGAGTTGAAAGTAACTCAAACCAGCTGAAGTGAAGTGCAAGGTACATGGATAGTGTCGCTATTCTTGTTGCTACATTTTTATTGTGCTGTTGATAACTGATGACACCCACTGGAACATGATTCTTTATTATTTTTTTTAACTCTGAATAGTGTCACAGTTTCAAGTGCTGCATTAACTTCTGAGAGTTTTCATTATAACACTCTAGCAAGCCAGGAAACATGATGAGAAGGTATAACACTCGACTTCTCCTGACACGGACGGTCTAATAGGGAGCCAGAATTGCTTTCACTTAAAATGGAAATGAAAGAAAAAAACCCCTAACCTAGATCTATCTTGTTCTGCAATAATAATTGCCTTTATCCCCCATGCTACTCATATCACAGTGTACCATAAATGTTCCAGTAAAGTGCTGGATGAACCATATTGTCTGGAAATGGTTGTACCTGCCAGTCATGGTATTAGAAGGTTAATAAAATAGCATATCCAACCATTTTGTAAGATCACCACAAAAAGAGGGATTGTTTTGTCCCAAGTAACTCTGTGCATTCAAGACAGAGCAAATGAACAATCCTTCCTTCCTTTCTTCTGTCCCCTGCCACTATAGAGAACATTTTATTTGAAAACCTGTTGAGATTACTGCTACACATCCATAAATGCAGTTAAAAGAGTTAAAATAAGTGCACACATCTGTTAATCAAATCCTCTGGACAGAGCTGGAAATGAGAAAAAGGTTGTTGCATAGCAAGAGAGGCACCCAGCCAGGAGAACAAGTCTCATCAAGAAAGGGGAGGCAATCCAGCTCCCTCACTCTGTGCCAATGGAACCCGTGGGCTGCAGTGGGGCCCAGTGAGAGGATGTTAAAGAAAAAAGGGGGAAGAGACTCTGAGTGCAAAGGAAAGCTGCATGGAAATCAGTCTTCCAGAGAATGGGGGAAAAGGACTGAAATTAAAGGAAATGCACAGCTTGTTTTAAACTTGGGGACTCCATTCTCCTCATGGTCTGGTAACACAGTCTGCAGCTCCAGAAAGTTCAGAAATCAACTCTGCGTTTGTCCAAGACCCTGTACACAACAGGCCCTTGGCCTCAGGATACTGAAGAAATATCAAAAGATAATTAAATAAATAAACAAACAGTAATGGAAGGTGGAAGCAAATCCCTGAAAATGCAAAGAAATGGAGAAGGTTAAACTACAAGCAGAAACTGGACTTACTTTCAGTGAAGTGCATGATAACTGAGGTTCTGTATCAGTTTAAAGGCTGCAGCACAATTCTGAGTCCAGCCCAAATTCACCTGACAGAAGTAATATCAAATACTGCTGTAAAGTGTATTATAAAGAAACCAACAACATCAGCAAAGTTTCATACAAAGAGAGAGAATCAATCTATGAGCAATACTGCAGAAAGAATTAAAGGATAAATTATGTTTTTCTCCAGGTAGAGAGTTACATATGCCTCAGAAAATTGCTTTTTTTGTGAGTTTGTTATTGTTTTAAAGCAATAAAGATAAATTGAAAAAGTAAATAAAAACCATTATAAGCTCATCTCCAAATACCTGTCTCTGCAGCATCACCATTTTCCAATAGGTTTGTCTTTTTAAGAGGCCTAGAAGGCTCTGAATACCTGAAACGCTAAAAAATCACTCTTTAGGTCTCAGACTTGTGTTTATTAGGACTGAACACAGAACTTGGATCCATGAGCCCTGACATCTTCCCACAGTCCCCCCTCCTTTTTATCTCCACCACTCATTCTGTGTTGGAAAAAGGCTCCTTAGAGGTTTTTTTCATAACCCAAAAAATCAAAATCTATGTTCTGAAAATGTTCCAGTTTATATCCAAAGTAGCTCCTAATGGGCAAGTTAATTTCAGTAAATCCTATGTATTTTTGAAAAACAAAAACCCCAGAAAACAAAAAAACAAAATGTAAACAACATCAACACAAAAAAACAAAGCAAAACATCCCAAACAGCCAGGAAAGACCAACCAGAATACCAAGTACACATAGTCTGGAACCTGCCTGACATTTACATTGCTGTCTTACTCTTCATATATTCTTCCTTCTTACTTCTTTTTATGCACCACTTTAATTTTCTTTTTCCATTCTTATAACCCTTTCTGAACAAGAACCATAAAAATAGTCCATTGCAGTCCTCAAATCCTGATGCCATTCTATGAAGAGTTTCTCCTTTCTCTGTGTTGTCATTATTCAGTTTCAAGTCATATTTTCCAATGTAGGGCTACTAAATAAATTTTAGATTAGTTATTTATTTTTTATTTTTGGAACCAGAAACCATTTGTGGAAGAAGATTTTAAGGACTGTACTGTAACCTCCCCTTCATGAGGCTGCTGCTCAACAGTGGATTCCTAAAGGAGAATCCTCCCAACTAATAATAATTTTTTCCATCTTATTCTACAAAATTAAACCGACTGCTTCATGCCAGAGATAGGAAATACAAATGTTACTGCCAGTTAATTCAAAGTCTATCTGACACTTACTCATGCTTCATTAACACATACCAGTCCAGTACCAGAGACTGAAAACTTCTTCAGAAAGAGCAAAGACAACTCCTCTTTTTTCAGTTTTGAAATGCTGACGACACTTCTATGTCTTATTTTAAAATTGTGCCATAGAAAATAGAGTAAGGTCCCCTCCTAACCTCTCTTTCTTCTGACCCTATTGTGGTACAACTCTGATTAGTAGTAACAAAATATAAGGGACAGTTCTGTACAACCTTGAGAATCTGCATGTGGTAAGATTCACGAACACTTGTGCTTCACATTTTGTCTAGGCTTGCAGTAAGTAGCTGCACTTGATCAAAAACCTTTTTCTTGGTGTGGTTATTAAATAATTCATATACTAATTACATTTTTATTTGTAAAAAACTCTGCTGATTGTCCATTTGATTCATGGAAAAGGGGTTTCCTGTTCCCTTACTTAACATTCACCACAGTTGTAAGACAAACATTCATCTGTTTCTTGAGAGCTGGTGAGTTTGTCCTCAAGAAAAGAACACACAAATGAACCTCTACAAAATACAGTGTTTATTCATTGTGTGCAAAATATATGTTATGTTCTACTTATATTGCCAGCCTGGATCTGATGATTTAGTTGTATTGCTCAAGAGACTTCCACATGCTTGGAAACAGCTAAGAGAATAGTCTGAGCTCTGACATTGGTGAAGATAAGTTTTGCTAGCTCAGAGAGCTCTCTGCATCTTTTTAGCCCCAGGGAACACTAAAGAAGTTCCAGCTATTGTTTGACAGAATATAGGCTTGAGGCAAGACATCTGCAACAATCCCTTAACCTCCTTCTCCACCCCTCAGCTGCATGAATCTCTCAAGAAGAACCAAAATAAACAGTTGAAAAGACGCTGCTTCCAATCAGCAAAGTGATAATCAGAGGTATTTTCAGGAGTCAGTCCTGTGTGCATATATCTGATTCAAACAATTTTAAGACATTTTAAGCACCTAAATATTCAGATATAAACCTTCTAGACAATCACAGCATTTTCTTCATTCCTATTACCAGTGCAACCTGATGGAAGAACTGTCCCTATGATGTCCAGTCCAATACCTGCTGTTGTGCTTGGTCCCCTGTTCCATAATATGAGGCACCATAAACCACACCTGTGCCTGTTTTCTTCCTTTTCACTCTGTTTTGTTGTTTTAAGGTATAGTAGAACAGTAAAATCTGAAAGACTAAGCTTTTAAGCAGTCAGCTTTAACCAACTTATTTCAATTGAAATAAATTCAGCTGAAGTTGGATGAAATTTCAGTTGAATACTTATCAAAAAACGGATAATAGACATATTATTTCTTGCATTTCTTGCAATAGTAATATTGCATTTCTTGCAATTAATCTGTTTTATTTTAGAGGACTAAACCAAGAATCTTCAAAGACATCAGCCTCTTTTAGTGGCATAACATTAAGAAAAAGAACATAAAGAAAATCAGGCCTGAGTGACAAAAGGTTGTTTTTAAAAAAAGAAAAATACATAGAGTTTATATAAGAAATTTTCAGAGCTGTATTTTCCTTAATTTAAAATCCCAATCACAGTGCTCCAAAGAAAAACATACATAGACAGAGTTAGAAATTAAATACATTCACTACTCAATTTAAGTCATCCATCAGAAGCCCCTGGATATTAGGTGTTCCTAGTTTGAAACTAAATTATCTGTAACAAGTGAAACTTTACAAAAACTCAGATAAAAAACCATGGGAGGTGCTGATACATAGATGGTATGAGAATTGTTTCACTGCAAATTAACCAAAAAGCTTTCTCTCTTTCTCTTCCTCCTCAACACTTTTGACTGGAGCAGGAGACAGTGCTTTTAACACTTAGAAATAGCATTCAAATATTACACAAAATGGGATAACTTTTGTCCTAGTGTTACACTTATGACACAGACCACTGCAGCCTGCAGGGAGGGAAAGCAAAGATAATTGTTTGTGAGGGTTTTGGCCTTCTCCAAGAACTGTAGAGCAGGCAAGGAGTCTTTAAAAAGACAATTTTGATTTCTATCCTGAGCAAAGCCAAAGAACACAAATCCATCTGATTATAAATATGGCACAGTCAAATGGCTACTTGAATGAAATAAAATCAGATTTTGGGGCCTGTACCTGTCACAGATCCCATCTCTGCTCTGAATAGTAAGTAGGACAGGCAGCTGCACACTGGAAATTAAGGGCTGCATTTATAAATGAGCAAAGAACTTTCCCATATACCACATTTTGAGAACATGCTTAAACTCTCTTTACCACAGTAAAACTACAAAATGAGCTCAAAGCCTTCCTGATTTTTGAAGGGAGTGAACAGTTTGCTATAGTCAAAACTTAGATCAGAAACCTTATGCCACTAATTGCTGCAGATTTTTCTAGTAACAAAGCCTTAAAATACCTTATATTTACCTAAAACAAATACAAATGAGCACAAGCAAGCTAGCTTTATAGGAAAGAAGTAAAAAAATGAAAAGCAAGTAGATTACCAGTCAAAATTCCCAGTTCAGTACCCAGAATAGCAGGAAGAATTTTCTGGGAGATAGCTCTTTCTTGTTTTCCTGTTTTTGATTGGGTTTTTCATTTGTTTGTTTGGTTTTTGGTGTTTTTTAACATTGTGAGAAAAAGACACCCTGACTCAAACCAATGTAAAATCTTCTCTCTTGCAGCCATGGGACTCAAGTGAAAGTAGATTATTTTTTGATTTCTATATTGTCATCTGTTCATAAATTGCCAATGAACAACCTTAGAGTCGAAGTAAATGGCAGACCTGGAATAACCTTGGGTAAAGGCAGGTGGAAGCACTTGGACTGAGAACATAGACACATGCTCTCTTCAGCTGAAAGCCAGCATTTAAATACGGAACACAGGTTCCTGCTCAGATCAGCAGATAAAAAAGCAAGAAATACAGAATATTCCCTTTTTGTTTGAACAGTGGTACTTCTGTAGTTCATGTCCTTCTCAAGTGAATACCACACGGACAAGAAAATCATCCATGATAAAAGTATTTTCTTGTCTGAAGTCAAAACTAGCCACCATTTTTTGGGAGCCTATTTTTTCAGCACCAGCATCAGTTGGAGAAGTATGGTGCTCTTACCAAGCATTGGCCAGCTCAAAAGGGAGACATTACAGAAGTATTAGAAAATGGACTTATTTAAAGAAAGGGTTATTTTTTTAATTGACCCTGTTTGGTGTTACTCACAAGGACCTGAACAATCTATCCTCCTATCTTTTACATCAGTGCAAAAATGTAGACATAGTAAAATATTTATGGAGATATTTTTAGTCCCTACTAACCCAGTTCAGACTGAGGACAGTGAGGAATACATCTGGCCACTCCTCCAGCCAAAATTAGTTCTACAGCTGGCAATTCTAAAAGGCCATGTCATTATATCAGTTAGTCAGCTGAGCTATAAAATCTATCAGGTTGCAAACCCAGATTCCAGAAGACAACAGCTAAGCCAGACTATAAATTTCCTATATTTAGGTAATTTTAATTATTTAGTTTTCAAATGTGCTGAGAATATATTCTTGCATAAATTATAGTTTATTTGAGAGAACACACAAACTCTCATCAGGTCAAGCATTTTTGATTTAGTGGTTTGAGACAAATACTGTAACCTTGAAGACGCCAGGAGAGCTGCAAGTGTTTTCAGAATATAAGTAGAATACGATTGCACATTCTGATTTACCATCAGTGTCTTAGAAGAGAGTTGAAACATCGACTCAATAACAGGAAGTTATCCTGACTGACAAAGTCATCCACTGGCATCCACTATGCAAGAAGGCTGGAGAATGCTGACTCCTTCCCCAGCTCCCTCCCCGCCCCTCTGTCCCACTGGGATAAGACAGTGCAGAGCAAGTTTCCAGGCCAACATAACTTTGTGCAAGGGTTTCTCCCTAACTCCTCAAGGCTTTATATCCCACACCAGGCTCTGGCCCTGATCAAAATCTCTCTAGAGAAGACTATATTTGGTGTAGTCAGAAAAAACTCAAAAAACATTTCTGTCGACAGTATAACCAATTTCTAAAGCTCACAACTGCTCCTCTCAATGTACAAATGCAACCATAATAGGCAGGGCTGACAACTTCCAGCCACCAGATGCCACTTTTGTAAGGGCCCAGGAGAGACCAGGTATGAAGTTTTTGCAACCCATGAAACCACAGCAAGTTGTCACACTGGGAAGTCAGACTGGAGAACAGGTCTCTCCTGCACTTGTTACAGCACATCACTTAGGAACAGTTCTGTGCTTGCTCCCTCTACAGAGGTTTCCTCCAGCTCAGCTTGCTCAGGCACTGGCAGCACAAATGTTTTGAGGCTTGCTCCTCACCTGCTCAGGTGCACCTCTTTAAAGTACAAAATAGAATATAGATGCATCTAATTCTGAGCCATTAGAACAGCTATGCCATTCACCACAATTTCAGGAGCAGTTCCCAAAGGAAGGGTTCACTGCCAAACTGAGTGTTGTACCAGGCAAAGTCTTGGCAAAAAACTGGTAAACTTTAAATATTTTCATTAACATAAGTTATGATTTTTATGGCTATCACTGAACTGGGAGGGGTTGCAGGCAACCTCAGGAGCAGGATTAGATTTCACTCTAATTCCAGAAATCAGATCAGAGTTATAATATCAACAGGATTCAATTCAATCAAGGCAAAAATCAAATATTTCACTTCAAAAAAATGAAAACATAATATGAAATGTTAGCTACCTGGCTAAGCAGAAGTTGAAACAGTGTTGATGTTACAGCAGCTCAAACTGAACAGAAGCCAAAAACTGAATGCCGGTGCAAAACTAGTAAAATGTCAATCTGAAAAATTATTTTTCAAGTGTCATGGGAAAGACACGGGGAGTTTTCTGCTCTCCTGGCAATGAAGAGGCTCAACTGAAACACTATTGGGTTAGGCCATTTCTCTGTGAGAAAGGCAGAGAGGCTGCAGAGAACCCCAAGGGAAGCCTTAAGACTGACAAGATGTTTCACAAGCAGGATCTGGGAAGACAGGTTAAGGGAACTGGATGTGTTCAGTATAATGAAGAAAAGGTAAAGAGAAGCAAAGGCTTAAAAGCAGAGTTTTTAACAACAATATTTAGAAATTTTTTTGAAGCAAGAAACAAATAATTTCTCTTCATAACTACCAAAAGACAGGATAAGAACTTACTCTATTATTTTTCAGTAAGAAAGATTTCAATTAAATATTACAGGAGAAGTTTCTCATTCTAAATGTACAGGCAGAGACTCTGTGTCACTGTTTTTGCTAGAAGGGGAAATTGTCAGAAGGAAATACAACAAATGCCAGCGTTCCAAGCTTGTGTAGTCAAGCATATGAAGAATGACAGCACTGGAGCCTCTCTGCAGATTTTCAAGTACAGAATATTTTCATGAGCCTACTTTTTTTCTGGGAAAATTGTTTCAGGAGAGTTACAGTGAGGAATCTGTTGGAATGGAGTTGGCCTGCTTGCAAAAACTCTGATGTGAAAAATACATGTTTTTTTTCCTGACATAGAATTGTTAACATTTTGAGAACAAAATATTCTGCTTGTTGCTGTGAAGGGAGTGGGGGAAGGTCAACATCAAAGAACAGCAAAGAAAAATACTGCATCAAAAATCTTGATCTTCAGAGATCCCTTCAGCACAGTATTTATAAAACAAAAACAGCTAACAAAACACAATTATACAATCGACTGGGAAGAAAAGCTGTCATTTTGCCAAGTGACACATGAGATCCTTTTGGTAACAGGATAAAGCAGTGATACATATGGTGTAATAGTTCAGGAAGAACTGCATATTTCTTTTTAAAGGTACAGCACAAAGAATTAACATTACATAATGAAATTGCTAATGAAATTTCTACTTTTAAAAGGGAATTTTAATTGTTTCCAGATAACTGCATGTCCATACCTGTACACTTGCCGCTACCCGTCTTCCCTCCTGAACAAAAAGCAAACAAACAAAAAAAAAACTAAACACCAAGGACAAATAAATAAAATTTAGGAAGAAAACACATTGTGGAAGTACCCATTACCTAACTCCCATTTAATAAAGCATAAATAAATATTTTATAAAACAGAAATAAATGCTTTTCCTCCCTGAGTTGAAGATTCACTGACAAAAATGTAAGACAAGTTGTTAGGTGGGGGGAGCATTGTTTGGAATTTTTTTAAGAATACTTTGAGAAAACAGATGGAAAAATGGTTCTTGGCATTGATTCGTGGCTGTGATTCTAGATGCAGATAGGTGCTAAGGGGCAAATAAACATTCTAGAAGAGAGAATGGACATGCATCTCCTTCAAGTGCACCTGTGTTCACCTGGGACAAGAACTCTGCTGCTGCTGCTGGCACTTGTCATCACTAGCACTGCTATTGATGGTCTCCAAAGAAACTAAATTCTGTACTCTCTTCAGGAGATCCCATGCTCCACTTAGATACATTATTATTTCCTGTAAATTAATTATAACTTCCAGAGTGGAAAAAAATCTTGATGAGTAGGATTTTTTGTCTTGAAATTCCATTTCAAATAGGGGATTTCATAATCCCCTTGCACCCATCACACACCTAGAAAAATCGAGCAGCAGCATTTTTGACTTAAAAAAACTCAATGGAAAACAAAACTGAGTTCTGAACTAAAATGAGGATCTCAAGCATATTGAAGGCACAGATCAAAGGACATCATGTGTTCTGGTAAAATTTGCCTTTCTAGCCACTACTTGAAAATGCTCATCAATTTAAAATGAACTAAAAGACCTTTCAGTCCATAAAAACATGACTCATAGACATTTCCTCTAGAAAGACCAGTGACATGAAAATAAATAATAAGCACCTAAGAGAGGGAGTTATGCTTCTGTTGGATTGAGGAGGGGGAATGTGGAAGGTGGGGGCTTGGTTTGTGGCTTGCTGTCTTCAATTCCTGGTTCCACAGTCAGAGTAAAGAATTATACCAGAGCCAACAATTACAACCTCTTCCAAGATACTCCCGTCTATCCAATATTAATATAGGCTTCAAAGACTGTTTTAATGATGCCATACACCTGGCAAGTTTCAATGGCACTATGGGCCCCAGGACAAAGCTCTATTAAGACAGTGTTTAACAGGCAAACAAAAAGCTTGATAACAGGGCTTGATATGGAGATTTCTAATGCTTGCTGATTTTTAGTGCCCAAAGTCTAGGCCTAAATGAAAATAAAACATCGGCCTCACTCTGATTTCCCAAATCCATGGACAAATAATTCCAAACTTTCCCAAGCACAAAGCACTTAGAGAGAGGATTGTTGCTACTATGGGGAGAGAGATTTTTATTTTGTGCAGTATTGTTTGAGGCATTTCTCTTCAAAAATGCCTATAAATAAATTTTGTTTCAAGTTTTTACAAAACAACTTGCACTTGAACACAGACAGTTCTGCTAAACTACAATCAAAAAAACCACCACCCAAACAAAAGCTCTGTAAAATACCTTCAGGAACATAAGTTAAATCTAAAAAAATCAATTTTGATAATCCACATAAATTACTAAGAAAAAAATTCCATTTGTTGGTTTAATATATGGCACCACTATGATTTGGTTAATCTCACAGTGTCTTTGTAAGCTTTTCACATAAAACCTCTGGTTAAAAGGCAGCCAGTGATGGATGAAACAGATCTAATTACGTATCTCTTTGTAGGTTTGTCAAATGCATAAATATTACACAAAGAAAATGGCTGTGTAATAAATTATAGCAAATTACTATGATAAAAAAAGTTTACTTTTGTTTTTGATAATCAGTAAATTAATTGTGTTTGTTGCCAATTTAAAATGTATAATTAGTATTACATCTGTGTCATTTAAATCAGCTAAGCAATTCTCATTGTATCATTACTGGAGGAATTTGAAGTGTACTTAATGTATTAATGATTCACAATGGGGAAGAATTCTCATTAGGGGAAACTTTTGCATAGTCAATAACCGAGAAAATTAGTAAATAAATAAATGAGTTCTCCACTAACCTATGAATTCCATGTAGGCAAGTAGATACTTGGTAGAAGGGTAAACCTCTCAAAAAAAGGAATTAGATATATATCAAGGATGGATGTTTGCAAAAGCCACAGACACAAATGTTTTTAAACATTTAATGGAAATTTTGAAAAAGTAAATACATAACTAACATATTAGCAAATATATACCAGTCAGAATACAATGGTTTTACCTGTCCTTGCTCCCAAATCAGTCATGCATTTGAATCTGGATGAAAACCATACAGACTTCCAGAATTTCATAGCATTCAAGCTGTTCATGATATTCTGCTTATGAAAAAGAAGAAGAAGCAAGCAGTGAAGCACACAAATGCAGTATTTCAGTGCACTAAGACAGCCCTACCAGCAAATCTCAGCAGGGACACAGCTGGGACAAGGCTGCTCACCTTCTCTTTGGCTAGCACCACTTTCCTGCCCCTATGCAAAATAGGCAAATTCATGCAAGTCCCATAACCACAGAACACATTGAGCTGGAAGGGACCCACAAGGGTCATCAAGTCCAGCTCCTGGCCCTGCACAGGACACCCCAGAACCCTGTGGTACCAAGTATCTGCTTCCACCTGGCCTGCAGGGACAGTCAGAAGATGGACCCCATTGCCAGCTGAAGACCTCAGATGATTCAAAGCCCATCTGAGTGTGGGCCTCACTGTCACCTTTAATGTGTGCCACATAAGAAATCCTAACATTGCAGAAATGAATCAACTTACCCAACCATATGAAACTGCTGCTCTGTTAACCTGGTCCTAAGTACCTTTCTGCACTAGTTACTCTAGCTGCTTTCTGGGAGGCTTAAGTACAGAAAAAAACGAAAAAAAGAAAGTGCAACCTAATAGAGACCTTGATTTCTGTATCTCTCTAAGACAAGACTAATGATCATTTAGGTTTGCAACTTTTTAACTCAGACCAGACCCATGACTAGAAGATCTAAAACTTTATCAAAATTCTCTGTATCTTGCACTGTTTCTTTCTCAAACACAGCATTCCTACCAAATTGAAAAAAATATTTCATGGAATTTCTGGTTTGAGCAATCACTGTCGTGATCTTCACATACATGTATCCTCAGCAATCCAAGAGAATAATTTCAGTAAAACTGACACATCTAAACAGCCAAAAATCTAGGAGTTTGGCTTCTAAAGAGTGAAAAAAAATGATTACACTTTAATCTCATTGAAAATAAACCTTAAAAAAAAAAAAAAAAGAAAAGCTTGGTTTGTTTTTTTTTTCAAAAAATTTCCAAGTCTACAGTTAAAAGTCAGCAGAGTTGGAAACAAAGACTACATGAGTGAAAATAATAATTGAAAAACCCAACAGAACAATTCTGAATTTTAGTAATAATAATTTCAATTTAATAAAGGTAATAAGTGTGATAGTAGTCTTTCAAAGCCCCTTCATCTCAAATTAGTCTTGGCAAATATTAAAAATTTCCCTTTTCCTTACCAAGTAGTACAGATTCATTCAGGGCACTGAAATTAACATGAAAAAATAGACTATTGTACACACATTAAAAAAATTACTGTGTGACTAAACCCACTGCAAATGATGCCCTTAGTTCTCTAATTCACTTCACTAGAAAAGCCAGAGATTAAAGCAAACGTTTGTGGAACAGATCACACCGTCAAAGACTATAAATAGGTTGCAATAAATACAAACAGAATCAGTCTCTCAGGCTACAGCAGGAAATTAAATATTCTGCCACTTCTCTCAAAAACTGAGGAAAGAAATTTCCAGAGAAAATGGAGCAGTGTTAGCACCTCATGCCAATTTCAATGAACAGGCCCCAATATAGCAGAGGTGTTCTGACTGAGGTAAGGGATTTGGGGTCAAACTCTTAAGTCACTTCAGCAGGATGAAGGTTGCCATGGAAAGCAGGACAAGGAGAATCAGCATCCCCATGTGAAAGACACCAGGACCAACTCTGGAGGAAGATGTTGGCTGGTTTGGTCTTTGTTTGAAATGCTGTTTGGATGTTTGTGTATATGCTGTAAGTTCATTTCTATGTTTAAAAGGAATAAAACTGGAAACAATTTTGAAGCCTCCTTCGGGTCATCTGTAAACAAAAATTCATTTTCCAAGCTACCATTTGGACATTTGATCACCAAAAAAAAAAAAAAAAAAAAAGTGCTAACAATACAAAGCTTGTGTTTTGAAAAAGCCTACTTTCTCACTGGACTAACATGCAATTCCTATAAGGAATCAAGTGCAATGCTTTTCTCAAGGGCCTTTTGAGTGGATTATTTATTGCTGTTTCCTGTTCAAGTTTTTATGGGCAGGTCAAGTGCCAGTGCTCTGCTCTGTCTGCCAAGAATGATAAAAGCTGGACTCCAGTGTGACAACAGGATCATATCTAATTATTAAAGCAAGCAGTGCATGGATTGCAGAGGGGTCCCCCCACCAATCCACTCACCCCTAATTTTACTAATTTAACAGACAACATCTTCATGGAACAGTAAACAGCAGGACCAACAGCAATGCTAATTTATAGTGGGTTCTTTTCAAATTTCATTTTTCAAATTTTCTTTTTCTTTTCTTTTTTAAAAAGTAAATAAATACAAAAGAATGCATTCTCCCTTCTTCCAATTTAATCACATAGTGGCAATGGGGACTAAAGATCTCTTTCACAGCCATGAGCGAGGCGCAGTCATGCTGCTCTACTTGAATCCCCCATGCTGTGCTGTCAGTGACCTCAGTGGTGACCTGAAGTAATGGTTATATTTCTTCTTTATTCTGTCCTTAGGAGTAACAATTCAGCCTCTGTATTCTAGGCATTAGTTCTGTGCTTCTAGTACTGAACAGAGACCAATCATTATACCAGTGAGCATTTGTTACATCTTCTTACACAGTCAGATTTTCAATGTGAGTTCATTTGAAGACAGACACAACATGTACAGCCCATGATTTACTTAAGGTGTCAATGGCAGGGGTACATTTATTTTCCTTGAGAGCAGCGGTAAAGTGGATCACTTGCTTCCCATTGTAACCAGTTCCACAATTGGGAGACTTTTGAAGAGGTTCACTTACTAAAAAGGAGCTTTCTTGGAAGAACATCAACTACTCCAGACAACATTCAGTCCCATACTGTATAATGAAAATAGTCATACACATTTACATTTGCAATGCATACAAAAAAGTGCAAAACAAATGCAAATAAAACAGAAGCCATGCCAAACTTTAAAAGACTTCTGAGTCTCAAAGTTTTTCTAATATTGTAATCTCTTTTAACTTCTGGGTTTTCCATTAATTCTGTGCTTGTTTTGGCAGTTCAGAAGAAAAGTAAGCTAAAAATGTATATGGTTTAAAACATCTAATCCTTCACATGGGATGAAAGCAAGCAGAGCCTCTGCAGATGTACATATTAATGAAGATTTAACTGGGAGGCAGGTGCATATTAATAAGAAGCATATGGAATGGGGCAACAGTAAACACAGTAAGAGCGCAACGCAGATATGGACACAATGGAATTTAATTTTTTTTATGCTCATAAGATTCCCCACAAAAATGCACTCAAACATTCAAGATTTAATACATACAGCTTATATTTGTTGTTCAAACCATGATCTGAGAATAATGATAAAGACTATATTCTTTTTGTCAAAATGGTGCCACTTCACTTATGCACAACTTCTTGGTTATTAAAAATCTGATGTACTGAACAAACTAAATTTGAAAGCAGGATAAGGAGAGACTACTGTTTGATGTGTGAAAGTATATTATTTCAGAAAAAACTGTCTTTAGAAATGGTTCAGTGGATGCTATTATGACATCAGAGGTAAAAAGGGTGAATACTTTGTGGATCTGAAATATAAAAGGCCATATTCAAAATTACAAATAAGGGATCTGGGCAGAAAAGATCTGAGCTGACTGTTCCCTTAATGGTTTGTGTCATTTTCAATTTATATTTCAAAAACAAACTAAAAATAATAAGAATGTAAATGTTGTTGCTTCTCTGCAAAGGAATTAAGAAAAGTGAAGACTGCAATGTAACTGTAATAAAAATAATGTATCAGATGTATCAAATGTATCATAAATCGGATCTTTGAATTTGAATCTGAAGACAAACAGTGCTGAGTTACTACTGGGCAACACCACAATAACTATAATTATGGTAGGTGTTTCCTCAAGAGAGAACATTCCTAAAACACTACCCTGGAAAACAGATACTTTGCATATTGCAGAAATAAGTGGATAATTTTTTTCCAGAATGAAGTAGAACTCTTTTACAAATATTTTTGTCCTTTATTTCTTCAATATCTTCTTCATTAATAGTGTTAAGTCTGTGCTTTGACTAGGAAGGAATATACATGCTTCATCTTTATACATCCCAGACAAGCTAGAGTGAGTTGTTTTCTAGCTACTGGCATAAAATGAGAAAAAAAGTCACACAACCGACCACAAAAAAAGCCTACCCAAGAGTCAAGAAGAGAGGAGAACTTGGCCAGCAAGATTAGAAGCTGGCAAAGTTGAAACAGAACCTTCTTCCTTCTCTTACCTGCTAGGTGCTGCCAAGTTGTGCATGATGCCAGTTACCGTGGAAAATGTTTTACCTGGAGTATTAAGAGAGATCAAGGCCTCCAAATGCTGAATATGGGATGACAGCTTTATAGTCAGACAAAAGGCCATGTACTCTGGCATAGCAGGAGGCAGCCAGTCAGGAAAATAAAGGCAAGGAGGACTCAAGTACTGGCATCCCATATGACAGAGTACTGTAACCATCAACACTGCCCTGCTCAGAGCCAGCTGGGCCTGTAACAACGCAGGACGAGTGCCACAGTGCGAGGCTGTCTGGAAGGGTGCCATTTATGGGCAAGATGAGCTAAAGTTGGGCTGGTGACAGAAAACAGCGACCAGGGGAAGCAAGGGAGTCGTGGGACTCTTTTCTGGGAGGTCTCTGCAGGAATACAGCCTTCCTAAACCCAGCAGAATAAAATCTGACAGTACTTGAGAGCGCTTTGCATTCCTACACAGAGGGTAAACACCAGGCAGAGATGGACAAGAACTAAAAAACAACTGGGTTAAACACCCCAAAGATGTCTCAGGCTGAACTCTTCATAAAGCCCAAGTAGCCCAAGGGCCACTGCATTATCTACTAGCAACACCTCTTATCTTAAAAATGCACTTAAGCAAAATAAGTAAATAAAGTCTGCCGTGTACTTCTGATACAGAATTACTTTTTTTAACAGTTGATTAGTCAAGGTAAACCTGAATTTCAAGCATCCAGATATTTTTCATCTCAGAAGAAGCAGTTTAGCTTTAATAGGCTGAACATCCTTGAGTTTAAGAGAAATACTTTTCTTCTTCACCCAATAACTGTATTTACTGCCCAGAAGGGCAATGACCTTGTCTCAGGATTTATGTGAAAATAAGTATTTTTTCATCACTCAGTTAGGCAGGCTTCTTAAATGATAAGAATCACTAGGAAGAAAGAGACTCCCTTTTTGGTAAGAAAACCCAAGCCCCTAAAATGCAAGGTGACCTTGTAATTTGTAAACTGTGCTTACCTATTATGATAAATCATGGAGCAGATAATGTGAGACAGCATTGTTTCATTTCATTTCCCGACATCTTGGTTCAGAACTGTTTGATTTCAAAATATCCTTTTTCCTATCCAAAGATGAAACATCTATGTGAACACAAAATAATTCCTAATACAGGAATGATAAAGCACAATATTTCATTTTGTTTTGTCACCATAAAGAGAACAAAAAAAGACCAACTGAGCAACCTCTTATGTCTCACTGAACTTTTTGGTTCATTCCCTATAAGCATTCAAAGTGATTTTTCCAGTCTAGCTATTAATGTCACCAGCAATATGAACTTTCACCACGTCTCTTGGAAAGTACATCATGGTCTGATAAAACTTTTAATGCCAAGATAATTTAGAACAGAAATCGGAAAAGCAGATTTCATTTAATAGTCATCTTACTGCACCTCGCCCTCAGCTATTTATCCTCCTCCATAATGCGTTATATACTCAGAGATGGTGAACATCATTTTGTCCCGTTAAGGTAACCAAGCTGCATTTTGGGGCCTGGAATTTTCATGTGTTTTTGTAGTTGGTTTCTACCAAAAGTGGAGAAAGCCATTTTGTCTAAGGGGCAGTAAAAACGAGCTGCTCCAGCTCTTTTGGAACACAGATGCTGAAGTGTCTCTGAAGGTGACATGAGTGCACCTGCAGTGGATGCCCATTAAAGGCTGGATTACAAGAGTTGTTCCCTACACACATCCAGAGAAGAATACACATTTTACAAAAGGGTTTGTGTGTGAAACCTGTAAATTGCTGATGTGCCACTAATCAGTGTGCCCGTGAGTAGGTGGAGCCCGAATGCCACAGCCTTGTGAGCACAAGAAGGCATTAAAAACAAAACAGGTAACTTGTGTGTAGTGTGCGCACGAGCACATGGGTAGATCTATTTGAGATCTTAATGCAACATAAACCTGAATACAGAAACATATATTGCAATGCCAGGCAGCAGTGAACTGTGCAAAATAAATGAAACTGTTTTGTGATATGCCCGTGCACAAGCACATCCATAGTGTTATGTCAGAGCAGAAGCACACAAGGCTATACAGGTTTTGTGGTTCTGGAAACTGCCCCAAAATCTACCTCAGAGTCTAGAAGAAGATTTAATTTTTCAAAACTTTTCAAAATATAAACCATGTTCCCTAGCTCTTTCCAGTCACCAAGGCAGCTTAGGCAGCTCTTACTCCACTAGTACCATGGTGCATTTGGTGGATATGTTTATTTGCATAGCTGTGCTGCAAAACCAATCAAGTAATTGGTGTGGCTAAAAAAATATCCCCAAACATATCTTTTTTCCTCCACTCCATCGGGTTACTTTTTCAGCCAGATCTGTTCTTTTACTAAAGCCAGGAGACAGTAGCTACAAGACAAAGCAGAGATGAGTTGCCAAAGCAAAAGCTGCTTAAGTGTTGCTGCTGCATGTGTGTAGCACAGTTTTAGATAAAAATATACGTATGATGATACATATAAATATGTCTGTGTAGGTGTGTTTGATATGCATATATATATATGCATGCATATATACAAGTATTATATACAAATTTACACACAGTACAAAAAAATTAAAAGTATTCTAAACCAATTTCTCAGGCCCGCTAGTCTTAACATTT
The DNA here is from genome assembly GCA_013399225.1 of Rhipidura dahli. Taxonomy (NCBI): domain Eukaryota; kingdom Metazoa; phylum Chordata; class Aves; order Passeriformes; family Rhipiduridae; genus Rhipidura; species Rhipidura dahli. The sequence continues at coordinate 654,438 of VXAC01007801.1, forward strand.
GCACTGTAACAGACTTTCACCTCAATAGCAGTCTTGGTTCATCAGGCTCATCCCCTTCCCACTGTTTTCCTTATTCCCAACTATTACAGTTTCTGAGGAAACTAGCTATGTATGCCATCAAACTCTACAAAGTTGTTGATGAAGCCCACAGGACACCAAACTAATTACCCAGTGCTTTATCTTCATGGTAAAAAGGTAGAACAAACAAACCCCACCCAAACGTTTTGCCGGTGAGAATAAGAAAGGTCTTGGATGCTTGCTACTCAGGTAAACGCATTTACAAAATATCTGACAATGTCAGCCTGACCTCTACTGGAAACCCTCAGCATTTGCAGGATTAAATCGTGGAACATCAGCAAACCCAGAACTAATAATTTTTAAAGGTGTAAAAAGTACTTCCCAGCATCTTTCCTACATTAATTAAAAGACACTACTGGTAATAGCAGGGAGCTGCAGTAGTACCAGCAACTAAAGAGGATGTAAAAAAATAGTACTGTGCAATAAGCTCACCTCTACAGCTGGGTTATATCTTCCCCAACTATATAGAGGGCTTAGCTGTTGCACTCGCTTTTAATCCGATCATTTATCCGTATTCATTTTTGAATGTCCATAAAGATAATGAAAAAATAAGTCACAATAAGTATAAACATTCTCATCCTAGGAGTTCCTAAAGCCCATAGTGTTTAAAAGATTAATCTGAAGTTCTAAGTGGCATTCAGAAATAAACAAGAAAATTATCATCCACTGAAGTCTCAGGTACTTACAAAAGAATGATTAACCCTTCCAGGTTCATACAAGAAATCACAAATGCTGCATAATTCTCTTATGACAAATCCTTGAAGCGGTTAGAAAATTTAGAGCCTGGAAACTGCAATTGAAATCTGTAATTCTGCATTTCAGTGCAACCACATCTTTGCTAAAACATTATGAGTGCATCAAACCTCCCAGAATGGCTGCATTTAGGCTCACTACTTTTCTCAGTACATATAAGCCTGTGAGAGGCTTGTAAAACTTTTCTAGTATTTTGAGCAATTTTGGTGTTTGCTAAAGCAATTGCTATAGGGGAGTCAAATTTAGAATTATTCTACTCTGCTTATATCAGACATGTAGAGAACCAGAGCTCACCATCCCAGGTGGGACTGCTCTTGCAAAATCAGTACACACCAGGAGAGGTCTCAGCTGGTGCAAACCATAGCAGCTCCAGGGTCCCACAGGAAGACAGACGCTCAAGGTAGATGTAAGTCCTATGAGGAGCAGCTGAGGGAGCTGGGATTGTTCAGCCTGGAGAAAAGGAGTCTCAGGGACATCCTATCACTCTCTACAACTACCTGAAAAGCAGGTGTAGAAAAATTGGGGGCAGTCTCTTCTCCCCAGCAACCAGCAAAAGGAAAAGAGGACAAGGCCTCAAGTTGCACCAGGGAAGGTTAAGGTTGGACACCAGGAGGAAATTCTTCCCACAGAAAGGATTGCTAAACATTGGAATGGGCTGCCCAGGGAGGTGGGGGTGTCACCCTTTAATGGAGATGTTCAAGAAATGACTGGATGTAGCACTTGGAGCCATGGGCTGGTTGACAAGGTGGAGATCAATCAAAGGTTGAACGCGATGATCCTGGAGATCTTTTCCAACCTGAATGATTCTGTGACTGTGAGGAGCAGCAAAGGGAAGATCCTGTGGTAATGCACACATTGAGCAGCTGAAACCAGTCCCTAACCATGCAGGAAAGTGTGTACTCTGCATACTATCAATCAAAGGCACCTGAAGCCATCTGGACCACGCAACAACACAAAGTCTGGACACAGCACAGCACATAGAGCAGTTAGAAGAACTAGGGCTTGGCCTGCTGCAGAAACCAGAGCTTTGGCAGAGAGCAAGAACCTTTCTGATAGGGGCATTTGACAAGAGCAGCGTTGAAACCAGAATGATTTTAACAGAATGAAATGACTGGATGTAACCTAATATTTAAATGGCACATGCTTGAGAAAGCTCGTATCGGTGCATCCCCAAACGCTACATATTCCCCCACAGATAAATCTGGCACTTTGAAGGCTGAACTGGGAGTGGGGGGATCTCCTTCCTACCCTTACAACTTATGGAGCATCTCACATGCCAGCTTTCTTTTTGCATAACATAAGGTGATAAATCTCCTTGTCAGAAATAAGTTATGGAAGAACACAAGGTTACTAAATGCATCTTCAAATCAAGGCCAGGATTCTCCTTCAGTGCTAGACCAAAAGCTCAAGTTGTATTTGAGCTCTAATAAGAAGAAGCCTTATTTATTGGTGGTTGGGGCACAGGGCCAAGAAAATTTCTGTGCTCCAAATCTGTAGCATACCAAAATTCTTTACAGTTTTTCACAAGTCTGTGGTTCCATTTCTCTATCACATAAATAGGGATTATAGTATTTGGTTACCTCGTAATAGCTTCAGAATAATATATACAGCCCTTTTGTTTTGCATTTAATAAGCTCCTACACTCAGGTTTTGTCATTTAAATCTGGAAATTTTTAGATGTCACTGAAAAGAAAGCATGGGAAGAGATGTGAAACAGAAAAATAAAGTGATTCTCACATTAGAATAACACAACTTCAAGTCTGATGGGTTACATAAAAATATCCATTAGGGAGAGTCAGAGACCCTTGTTTCTGTAACTAGCTTACCAATAGGGGAAAACCAAACAATTCCCAAATGACAGACAACAAAAAAAGCTATTCAGACTTAATTCTTTCTGTATCTGTTAGTTTCATTCACAACAGCTGTTTCTTACAGAAAATTAGGCCTTCAGCAACCCACAGAGCCCCATGCCACTGAGAATATGGCTTGCTCTGCATACCTTCCCCACTCATGCTCCAGAGGGAGTGATTCTTGTGGGAACCCACTGGGGAACACCAATAAAGCCAAATATTGGCCTTTGAGGGAAGCAGCAGGCACACTGTGGCTCTCCATAGAGCCACACATCACTCCAGAGGGCACCATGGACAGGTGTTAGTGCTGAGGGAAGGGAACACACCTGGGAGCAGCTCCGTGTGCTGCACCAAAAGCTCAACAGCAGACTCCCAATGTGCACCCATGGTCCCACAGCCAGCACTCCAGCCGAGCCAGGCAAGAGGAAAGGCTTTCCACTTTCTACCCAATGCTAAATACAAGGAGGCTTGAAGCCAAGCATGCCTTTCCCAAAGGACCTGCGTGCTGATGTGGCACAGCCTGCTGTGACTGAGAAAGGAGCAGCACTGCACCTCCCTGAGAGTCTGCTGCAGGTCTGGAAATCTCTAGGGTTCCAACTTATGGCTGAAGATCCTCAGGAGGGACTGTCAGTCCACCGCGCACACGCTCGCCATTCCCAGAGCGATGCTGAGCTAGACCACTAAATCCCCAGTGTACCAACCGAGAGTGCAGAGACTGAGAGGGGTCCGCTGTATGGGCTCCAAAGGCTTTTATTTCTCAGAGGATCCAGGGACAAAAGACCCTGACAAGGGAGGGTCCAAGGCATACAGTCAACCAATTGGGCTTGGGCAAAGGGGAGGGGAGAATACAAACTGACTAATCCAGGAGAAGGTGGGAGGGAGCAGGGAGAGAGGGACCAATGGGGCACCGAAGAACGAAGAACTTTCTAGAATACATACATATTCAACGGCGTAATACATATTAAAGAACATATACATGAAACAGGGAAGAGAAACGATGACTGATAGTCTACAAAACCAGGCAAAAGACTAAGAGTGCTCATCACAGCCTGCAGAAAGTTTAATCTTCCAAGGCAGCCCACCAGGTACTCTGAGGCCGCATTCCGTCCCCGTGGCTCACCTGCCACCTGGGGTGGTAGCAGCTGCCATCGCCACAGTGAAGCGCTAAGGACAGAGCTGGAGATGAAGATCTGGAAGATCTGGGAGGCGTGTCCAGTGTGAGCCAGCCACACAAGTTATGCACAGGCACCGGATTTCCAGTGGAGTACAAGCAGGTGCTAAATCCATATGTTTTTAATAACAAGCATGTTCGTGTGGTTCTTTTCACACTTTATTACTTGAAGCCTCTCCAAGCACCCCCATGATTGACATTCCCCTATCCTCATAAAGAGAGGGACCAGCTCTCACAGCAAAGCATTCATATGCCTTTTCAGACTTTGAAAGTTGAAGAATCTCAAAAATATACACACATTAAAATCTTACTGCATTTGGCAAAGAAGAAAGGAAAGAAAACCCTTTCAAGTCGCAGACAATTTTGCACTATTTATTGAACTGAAATAGTTTCTTCCCTGAAAAATTACAAATCCAGGGGAAGCGTTTGATAAGTAGTAAGTGAGAAAAAGGAAGAGAAGACATGGCCAAGGCTCACATTAGTAGACAAAAGCTCAAGAGACTCAGACTGTGCTGCAACAGTCTCTATTTATAAACACACTGCAGCCAACTTGCTGCACGTGGGTATTGTGGAGAAAAGATTCTCACAGTCTGCAAGATAAGAATTCCACAGGAGCAAAGAACATAGGAGTAGATATACAAGGGAAGAGAAGATTATTAGGAAATAATGCCTTTCTGTGTCTATACAGAAGACAATAGAATTGCAGCTACTAATTACAATAATGGCATGAAAGTTATTCCCACTACAGTGTCAAAAATGCATATTTAATAGCAAATAGATTAATACAAAGGCTTTTGAGGCCTAACAAACATTTCAAAGCCATTTCTTTTATTTCCAAGGATGGGGCTATTTAAGTGGGTTGGTTTGGTTTTTTTATTTTTAACAGTAAGATTTGGGCAAGGTACAAATAAAGGCTCTAGACCAGATTAGCTTAATGGAATAGTACTATTTATACTTTAAATATATGTAACAAACAACTTTGCAAAAAAAAAGTATACTATATTTAAATATGAAAAGTTTCTTTCAAGTTCAAACAGTAAGATGCAAAGCTGGAAGCCAACCCACAATTCCTTATGTAGCAGCTGTAAAATAAGATGGGGATTACGGCCTAGAGTGGTTCTCTACCAGTAGGACTCCCAGACTCAACAAATATTTTCCAACAATCCAGTGATCATGGCATAGATTTAAACTACATGGAAAACCAAGGGGACACAGAGAAGAGATGCCTTGAACTACGCACTGAAACTCAGTGAAGTTTTTCTCACCTCTGCAAAGATTTCTTATGTAACCTTTATTAAATCAACAACAAGCATATATCCCAATATCCAAAACTTAAAATCCTCAGCTGGCATCTTCAAAATTGTTCATCAGTTATTTGGTGATTGAAATAAAGAGAAGGTATACATAGGGAGCCTCCTGCCATGGGGACACTTAAGTATGACTGTTGAGAACCTGAAATCGTAAAATTTTAAACATCTAAATTCCTTGTGTAGACACAATGAAAATTTCTTCCCTGTGTGGTTTTTTTTTTTTGTTTTGAGTTTCATTCTACTCTCTGCAAAACAAGCAATATGATTTATTTTTTTGTGTCAGAGTCTTGTGTAATGAGACTTTAAAAAGATCAAGTTTTGCCTCTTTCCACGCACATAAAGTGTGACAGAAGAACCATAATTGTCGGTGGAGTTTTCAAGCACAATTACAGTAAAAATACCCCTCTAGTCCTTTCTGTTCCTTACTTTTTCTTAAGGGTCACTAGGCTTGAAGGAAATCATATAAGGCACATAGTGAAACAGAATGTTTTGACGGTGGACACTGACAAATTGTTTCAGTCTCAACCCAAAAGATGAATAATTCTGATTACAGAATATATGCTCTAGGCAACATGTTGTCTGTCCATTAAATTTCCTTGCAGAGGGGAACAAAAGACTTTCTAAATACAGCTGAACTTGGGTGTAGATCACAGGACAGAGCCTATGATAAGCTATATGAGCATTCAAGGTAAGCACAAAATGGTCCTATGAGCCAATCTGTTGGCAACATAACACTGACAGTGCTCAAATTGTTTCAAGTGGACAGTCTTGCCTATTATTTCCACGTAATGCTGTTACACACATAATAATCATCCTTCCCTGATGTATGTTCCCATATTTAAATATGTGCTACTGTATTTACAGCATCTGTTCCCTCCTCAGGAGGAATTAGGATAGGCTGCTTCTAATGAAGATGACTAAAGGAAAATTATCCAAATATTCAAATTTTTCCATAAAAATTTTTAAAATATGAGAAAATCATATGCAAAATCATAGTCATACCTTACACCAAGTTATGCAACTATGGAAAAACAAGACAAACAAAAAACCCCAACAAAAAGACCCAAAATCAGGTGCATCATTCCTAGATTTCTTTTTTTTTCTTTTTTCCCCTTAAGTCATCATCTCCTCCTCACGACTTCCTACATAAAATCTGTAGAATCATTTTTGCTTCATCATTATTCTTCTTCCTTTTGCTCTCCTACAATAGCTTAACTCAAGGAAATATCAATCAAAATACCACCTTTCAAAATATATTTTCATGTCCAAATTTGCATGTTCTGTAATATTCAGAAGTAGAGACCTGCCAAAAATGAATCCTCAATATGTACACATAAATCCAAGCAGGGAAACCATCATCATCAAATCTGAAATTGCAAGCCAGCTCTGAAAGCAAGCAACCTTTCCCAAGCCTTTTTGAACACTCAGGTGCATGATTTTTTTGCAGACCGTTTTGATCATTTTTCAGAAGTTCAGCACACTTTGGCTCATGAGTGTTATCAAGTGGGACCTTAAGGCCTTTTCAACGGGGTTGAAAGTACATGGAAAGCAAACAGATCAGAGAGCACTGAACAGAGAATGTTAAGGGTAAATTGCATTCATGTCACAAAGCATTTTCACTTTTTCAAGGAATCCAAGCTTCAGGCATTTTGCTGCCACCAAAATAAAAGATTTTTTCCTGAACTTCACATTTGAAGAACAGGATGTTAAAAAAGCACATTACAAAACAGCATCAGCAGCCACTACAGTTTTTTCATATGTCAGAGGAAGGGGTAAGACTATGTATTACAGATCACATAAACCATATGAAAAAAACCCCACATCACCAGATATGGAGCTTATTCAGTAGAATCCACATCTACATGCTACAATACATTTTTAAATTGTGCAGAGCTGCTGAAACAAGGGTAGGTTTGGTGAATTTAAAGTTGGGTGTTACCACTGTGCAGGTTGTGCTGGTCCCTCCTTTCCCACTCGCCCCTTCAGTCCCTGGACAAGTCAGCGAACTCATTTTATTTACAGTCTAAATTGTCCTCCTACTGAGAAGGACAACATTGCACCACTCAGCAGAGCAAGCTCAGTACATTATTTATAGTCCAATTTTAATGATTTAATTTTTCATAACTCACTGAGAAAAAAAACTAACCAAAAATACAAGCAACTTAATTGCCGCGATTTTTCCTTCTGCACACTTGGGAGGGAAATTCCCTAGGGTTTACTGTCTCAGGTATAAAAAAGTTAATGCTACCCCCAAACAGAAGAGCATGTGTGGAGGCTATCTGAAGAGTATGAAGTTACGTGACTGTGATACACAGACCTCTACTCAGTGGTCTCTGAACTGCTTAGGAAAAACTAAAACTCACTCCACCCAGCTCTAAAATACATGCACCTACTTCTTAGACAGACGATAATTTTTTTTACAGAGGCAGAGTTATGCAATCAGCTATCTTGTGGAGAGACACCTTTTATGTAACTAAATCAAATCCTCAATCAATCACCCACAAAAATAAATTAAGATCCCCTTTCCAAACTCTAGAATATTCTTCTGTTTTGTTTTTCTGACAGGACACAACATCTTATTGTTTAGAGAAGAGTAACACTAACCCTGTTTTACACATAATATATAAGCTCCAAAACAAATCTATTGAAGCTTCCACCAAAATGTTTGTCTCAATCTCTGTGAAACAGCAATTTAAAAAAAAAAAATGAACTAAATACGGCTGAACAATACTTAAGAGAGCAAGGAAGTGCCAGAGAAGCTTCCAGTAAATAATGGAAGAATCAAACAATTGACCAGGTTTTTTGCATTTAAACCAGAATAGCCTTCCCTTTGTTCTACGTCTCTGCTCCAGTTTAGTTTTAAAACTAAATGGAGTATTTTAAACGACACTAAAGCCCAACTGATTTATGAAACACTTTATAAACGACATCATCTTGAACAGGCCAGCACTAAAACATTTCATGGTGACTGGTTCGTGTCATTTACATTTTCCCCTCTGAGGGGAACAAAGATTTACAGGGCTTCATTTGAGTAGTAACTTTGAATACAGAAACAAAGTGGTTTAAGTACCTCATCCTGAATGGATGAAAACTGAAACCCTTTCAACACAGTAAAGGCTTGCAGGACATACAACATTTACAATTACTAATGACCAATTATCTGCTAATTAAACATAAGTGGCATTGCACCCTAACCAATGGCTGTATTGGGATACCACAACATTTCTTTTTTCTAAATGGTAATTATTGAAAAGCTTGATGTAAGGCTGAGGAGGCAAAGTTTGAATATTGGCATGTAACTACTTACAGCTGAGTGACAGGAAGTGCTGAGACTGAAGGAAAAAATCCAATCTTATGTGCCACCTGGACATTAGATATTTTAATCAGTATTTCAAGAAAGTATCTATATGCACTGGGGATCCAAAGCTGAAAAAGAAAAATTATGGCCACAATTTTTCCAGATTTTGTTCTTGTCTCTGGCTGATTCCTTCTTTTAATAGCTCATCTCTTACCACTTGCTTTTTTCCTTCTAATAAACTTGGAAATTGTCATAAAATTCACACTGAAACCAAGTTGCATTAGAGAGAGAGCCATGTTCTATAGTAAAGAGAGAGGTGGATTTGAAAAGACAAGGAAAGTTATCAGATGCCTTGGCACAGTTTTACTGTCAAATTTGATGTGCATCTCAAAATATTTTGTTTTATTACTTTTTGGGCATAAATTGAAATCTTTATAAGAACTTAATATTTCCCTATCCTAAAGAAGTACACTGATAGCAAGCACTAGGAAAAGGGTTCAGGCACCTGTGCAGCCTTCCTTCCATGCTACATCATAACATGGCACAGGCATGTTGTCTTCACGAAGGGATAGAATGGCATGAGGCAGCACCCAAGCAGGAAGTCTGGACATGGGAGGCAAAAAAAAAAGCATAAGGAAGAACAGAGAATAAAGTTGTTAACTCTTGCATAAAAACGGGAGTCTTTGATTACATTATGCTGAGTGAAAGAATTATTCTAATCATTCTCTGAGTGGTTCACATTGCAGTGAAGAAATAAAAAACATTTCTCTCATTTCAAAGAAAACATTTTCTTTTTGCCCCACGGCATGAAATTCCAAACCTTGATATAATATCCTGATCTTTTTCCTCATATCAGGAGAGTTAGAAGAAGAATGTTCTTCCCAAAGTCTTGGAGCTATTCATCTCTCTGAACTCCCCCTTTATTTAGTTTCCCTCATACAAATTGTGAAAAAATCTCTCAGCCATATGCACAACTTAATACCTTGATGGGGTTCTAAAGTAATTCCTAATTTCTTCTACACAAGAGCAAATCACTTTAAAAATAATTATTCTTTGGCCAAAATCACATTAAAGCACAACATACTCAACTGTTTCTCTCACAAGTGATGGAAAAATTAACAAGAAAAGGCAGAGGGAGGGAGAAATGAAATAATATGAGATAAAAGAAAGATGTAAAGAAAAGTTTAAAGAAGGGGAAGCCACAGTTTCCAAGGGGGACAGGAACAGTGCGTATATGCGTGTGTAAATAGCAGCAGCTATAGAGGGAAAGAATAATGTAAAAGAATAAACAGGAGTCAGTTTGAGTTGCTTGTAAAATACACAGTGATTTCTTTCCAGAAATGATATTTTAGGCTCACCAGTAACTCTTTCTGAGTTTTATATGTTGCTTGCTTTTGTTTTTTTAGAAGACAAAACAGTTAAAATGCCAAAGAAGTTCTGATTCAAACTGATACCCCAAGACCTTGTTAGTAGTCAGTACAGAGAATTCCTCTGTAGCATGGAAAAATAAATATTTCTGTCTTTTTGTACCAAATCTGTTTTATGTCATGCTATAGTTAACTATTTACAGGACTCTGAGATGACTAATGCTACAGCAAGTCTCCTAACTCAGAAAATATCCTATATTTTACACTGGGCTTGCACAAAAACCCTCTTCTAAAACAGACACTGACAGAGAGTAATAGTAGATGCTGTAACTTAATCTCAGAACCCCAATGATGTCAAACCTCTTGAGCATCATATACAGTTTATGGTGGGGTATTATCACAATCCTTCAATGGAATTACAGTTTTGTAACTAATCTCTCCCTATCAGTTACACTACACAGAAACTGTGAAGTCCAAATACAAAGAGACCATAGGTGTGAATGATTGCACTTGAGTCTTTCCCCCCAACCATATTTCTAAGCCTCAGAGTGATAAATGGCACAGCAGTTATATATGGGCCATAGGGTCAGTGGAACTAAAAGCTGAGAGTTCAAAGAAAAGTCACAATTCTTCAGAGTTCAGCAAAAGGCCAAAGACTGATGTTGCAGTGCTTAATGATAAATGGCCAGGGTTGTTATGCTCCAATTAGAGAAGATAGGAGATTGGCAAACAACCGTGGCAGTGGGAACGCTACAGCCTCTGACCATCCACATCACCTTTCAGGTCTGTAAGTGTTGTGGTTTCCCTGGATTAGACAAAATTCTTCATTAACAGAAGCTTGATAGTCACAAATAAACCAGCCACAAGAGGTTCTGGAAATACAGAAATTAATCACACAAATTCAACATAAATGGGGCACATCTACATGAGTTCACAGAACAACTCCAAAGTGTGAGAAGAGGGACTGTGTCATGAACAAGAGTTATCACAGCAGACTGAAGGCCATATCTGACAATTTAGCAACCTAAAGGGGAAAAAAAATCAGGAACTATAATTTAGACACACACGAGTTCAAAAGGATGATTCAGGAATAAACCTGTACCAACACCTGAATCTCTATCTGTGCCACTCAGAGAAGTGGAAGCCAACAGCATCTTTCTTTCATGGAAAGGGAATCGTGTTTAGACCACTTTTTAGGCATTGAAACAATTGTATTCCAGACACACACACATCTTACAGTGAACTCTTACAATCCAAGTGAACACCCTTCCCACCAGGAGTGTTTTCCATCCTGCACTAGTGTGCAGTTGGGAGATGAAAACTGGTGGATCTCTAAGGTTTGCTGGCAGGAGGACCTGGCCTTTTGCCACTCCTGTGCAAGAAGAAAAGATATTTTAAACTCATTTAGACCCCAATATTACTTCTACTTTTTAGACAACAGATAAATGTATAAATAGTCACCATTGAAGTGAGTCCTGGAACAAATCTCCTTTCTGCTAGATAAGATCCAAATTCCAGATAGGCTAAGTTGGAAAGACCTCCAGGCATCTCTAAAAAAGATTTCCTGAACCAACTTTCCAAGTGTTTGCTCAGAGCTGAATGTACCAGATTCCCAGAATATTCTTACTATGATCTTTTATGGATGAATTTTAAGGAATATGGTCTAAAACTGGATCACAAAAGTGATCACTCACTGCAATATACAGGGAGACTTGCATTAGGAATTAAATTGCACGCATTTTCTACATCCTGCTCTCAAAAGAACCCGAAACTTAATCTTCACTTATTACTTTTTATTGCAACTCTGCAATAACAGTTATAACAACAAAGAAATAGTTCTGTGCTGAATATAAAAGCTTTAACAGTAATGAACTAAAAATAGATATCTATTTGTCAGAAGATTCTCAGAGACAGCATGTGGGGAAATTTTGCATGGAACAGCTATTCAGGCTGCCTAGAAAATATTCTCCAGAGATGTGTATCAGTGCCTACAATGAAATCACATAAATAAAATAATTAGTCATCCTCACTTCTGTATTTTTGGCTTACGTGATGGATTAAATGTCCTAGTAATGTTAAACCAATTCATCTGTAAGATTTAAAAGAATTTGCTCATCTTTCAATACTAGAGTTGCAATGGGAATAGGAAACACTGTTCATAATATCCAGAACACTTCTTAACATTTCTTTTAAAATATCACTCTGATTTTCCCTATCAAATTGCCCATTACCATGGAACTTCACCCCTGTTTTCAGAACTTCACTAAAAACAGTATGTTCTTAAATAAAACATTCAGAAGGCAGAAAATGGGGAAATTAATTCCCCATCTCATTCGTATATACAGGCTGAACAGAGTTTCTTTCTGTGTTTCTATAACATTTGCTAAATGAGTGTTCACTCCCTCATTACAAATACTCAATGTGTAGCTATTCAGTTTTTCACTGCAGTCACTACTTTTGGTTCATAAAGCTCCTGAACTACAAATTGTTGAAGGTTAGAAAAATTGTCCTGGGAAATTTTACTGTTTGCTGAAATGTTGCACTTTCTTCCATCAGCAGCCAGTGCTGGCAACTGCCAGGGATGGAACTCTGGGCTCTGTAACCTTGGACTGGTTACAGTCCTGCAATCACACACACTGCACATGCAGCTAACACTGCTGCCTTTATTCTCATATGTCAGAGAACTGCATTTACTGCACCAAGGGTTTTTTTTCAATATGTTCTGGAATACATGCTCATCTGAGTGCAAGGAATATGTTTTCATCTAGGTGTATATTATGACCTTTAAAAATATTAAGAGGTCATTTTCCAAATAGGCCTGCCTTAGCAAGACAGCAAGTCAAACTGATCTACAAATTCTCTGAAACTTAAAATGCAATAACTTCATTTAATTTTGTTTCAATCACTTCTGAAGCATGCCTGAACACACACCTGGGCACAGCATGGGCAAATCATGTTTAGACTGATTTCATAGTTTAGGTTGGAAGGGACCTTAAAGCTCATCTTGTTTCAAGCCCCCAGCCAGGGACAGGGACACCTTTCACTAAATCAGAACCCCAGGCTCAGAGCCCCATCCAACCTGGCCTTGAACACTTCCAGGGATTAAGCATCCACAAGTCCCCTGGACGACCTGTTCCAGTGCCTCACCACTTATACAGCAAATAATTATTTCTTACTATCTGCTCTAAACCTACTCTTTGTCAGTTTGAAGCCATTTCCCCTTGTGCTGTCACTACATACTCCTATAAATATTCCCCATCCTTTCTGTAGTCTCCCTTCAGGTACCGGAAGGCTGAATTAGATCACCTCAGAGCCTTTCCAGGCTGAACAATCCCAAAGCACTCAGCATTTTTTCATAAGAGAGGTGCTGCATTCCTTCGATTGACTTGTGGCCCTTGACAGCAGTAGCACAGGCAGGACAGACAAGGAGGCAAGGAGCAGGTGGCAGCAGCTTGATAGGAGGCCTGGAGTGGCCAGTGAGGGAGTAAATCAAGGAGAAGGCAATGAAGAAGACAAGAAAACAAGGCTAAAATCACATGGATGTCTCACAACAGATTGATCTGTAGGAGGACAGTGGGTCCCATTCACTGAAATAAGAATCAGCCCACAAAAGTTCACTATCATGCAGTCATCCTCTATTAGCCAACTTGTAGCTCACTTAGTGGGGAGCACAATCATTTAGGAATTTTTTATTCACTCTTAAGTGGGATAATATTTAAATTATCTGTAATTCTTTGCCTTCTTTTGCACTTCTCTCCTTTTGCAGTTCCCTCACTACCTCCACACCTTTCAGGCCAAAGCTGGGATCTCACAGAAAGTCTAACTTGCTCCACAGCCCTGATTCATTCCTTGCAGGTGATGGCAGCAATGCCTGGCCTTTAGCAAGCATTCTGCAAGAACTGGGAGGGAGGTGAGAGAGGGCCATATGGTCACATGCCCATTTCACCCTGACACCAATACCCATGTGGTGTTATTACAGACTGCCCTACAAACTGACAGAGAAATCCTGTGGAAGTCAACAGTTTAACAACAAGAGTCTCATCAGGACAGAAACCAGGGGGTTTCAAATTTTATTCACAATTATAGGCCCAGATTCAGAACATCCTGGTTCTCAGGGCTCATCTGGCCTTCTGAGACAGAGACTCACACATCTGATTTGCTCAGAGTGGGATTTTACATGACAGAGAAACATTGTGTTCAAGCTGTTCCAGTAGTGAATTCATCTCAGTGATTCAGAAAGGGGTTTTGAACTCTGATCTCCAAGATCCCAAAGCTGTAACCTGATCACCAGTTATTTTGGATAAAGTACCTCTGGCTCTGCTGGAGCTATGCCTCTGTGGATAAACAGCGCAAGGAGATGCTACCTGGACAGCTGGTGGCTGAGGAGCCCCTCCACTCATGCAGGCAAGACAGAAACTTCAACATGAACCTCAGCTTCCTGGTAGAAGTTTTCACAATGGTGTTACTTGCTACTTGACAGCCCAACCTCTCTCTCTTCTCCTCTTCCACTCACCCACAGGGTGGTCAGGAAGATTTCTTATGAATCAGCTCAGATTTCTTTAACCAGAAAATTTCCCATCAGCTCCACTCATACAAGGCAGAGCTGTGCAGGCATCCTGACTATTTCTACCGGGAAGCAGTCTGCTGAAATGAAAGCCAGAATTCAGCTTTAGGAGGGTCTGGCTTCTCCCTGACAGTTTCAACCTCTGAGACAAAATGAGTAATTCTGAGAGCAAAGATCAACATCACTCTAGAGTCTGGACATCAGAAACTGGCAATTGTTGCAAGGCAAACACTGAACTTTGAAGTCCTGCTCTTTCATTTTGTACAGTGAAAGTCCTTATCACTCAAACTTAAACCACAGTGACTTTCCTCCGAAGTGCACATTGCACTGAAGCTTTCTTGCAAAAGACTCTGAACTTTTATCTTCCATTTTGAGAATACTGCTTGAAAAAATACAATTTGGCACTTCAAAAGAGACATTTGACTTGTCCTTGTCTCAGATGATTGCCCCTCATAGCCCTTGAGCAACTGCAGCTTTGGGAGCATTTCAAAGAGAAGTGCTCTAGCATTTGGTATCAGAGAAAGTAGTTTGAGTGACTGTAATTCCCCATTATCATCTTCTTTGAAAATGTACTATTGCTTAGCGAGACACACAGCTTAATTTTCTCAGTCCTATTTTTAAGCTGTGGTACCTAACAAGGCTGATACTGAAGATGAAGAAAAGGTGGTTTAATGTATTTCTTTTCATTAATTCTGAAGAAAATAATAGCTGCATCCTTTTGGGTTAGGAATAGATAAAAAACATCATTAAGTTCTTAAAGCTTGTGTTAAAATGCAATCTGTTATCCTTAAGAAAACAATCATTATCTTCCATCTCAATGAAATACAATGTGTGTGTACACTCATACATATGTACGCCAATGCACAAAAACACAGTTTTTTTTTTTTAAAGTGACAGCATATGAAAACAAACATACTTTGATGTACATACTTATGCTTGAAAACCATTTCTTATACTTGAAAGACCAAAAACCTCAACAACAAAAATAAAATCCCAACCCCAAATCAGGAGTTACCAGCATTTCTCTGCATTTCATTTAGAACACTTCATTATCCATTCTGCTTTCTATTAGATTCTCAGATATGCTCCATCTGACTTAAAACCTTATAGCAAGGTTACCAAGAGGAACAGAATCAGGTCAGCACATTAAACTAGATTTTTCTTTTACAACAGCTTCCAGGCAAATCTTCAGATTTTCCATGTTATTTACAAGGACATTAAGAAGGTCTTGTGCTTTCTACCTCAGTGATTTATTCTTCCCATATGCAGATGTGGTAATTCTTTAGAAGCTAGTTAATTAAATGTTCTAGCAATAACAGTAGGATCTTGACAGACTAACTTTGATTTACCAACCTTATAAAAAGTCTGTCCTTACCTTTCAGAATCTGACTTTACTATGGGATGGGCTAAATGAGAATAATAATTCTTAAAATAAATTAGCTAAAAAAGTTAGTGTCTTACACCCCAGGATATGGCTGCAAACACAGAACATGCTTTTACCTAATGATTTGACAACTTGTTATAAAATATTTATGAAAAGTATTTGTAATATCAGGACTATCAAAAGTTAAGCTATTATTAGAAATGACTTGGTGATAAGAGATGCTCTTAAACAGACACCTACTGCTTTTGTCAAATACAATTTGCATAGCAGCACTACACTCCCACACAGTTTTGTTAGGAGATAAGAGAAAACATGATCTTCATTCAGATAGATTTTTTTTTAAGATTTCTTTTTTTTTTTTTTTTAACTAGTATCTATTTTGCATTCAAAATAGGTCTAGGTGGCTTTCTAAACACCACTATACTTAACCCCAACTACGAGGAATCAGTATTAAAGTCCAAATGTCAAATTTTCTTGTATTCTAGTTTCACTTGGACTATGTGGGCTCTCTTCATAACCTTGATTTGATACAAACCACAGAACATCTGGAACCACATGTGTTTTCTTAGCTTTCTTCATGCTGGATTTAAATATTTTTACTTTAACTGGTACACAGTACATAATGTAATACATTATTACCACTAGAAAAATTGTCAGAAACCATCTCCTGTGTATCCTGCCTGCCTTTTCCAATCTTCTTCCCCACATTCCCTCTGCTGCAAAAGACTCTGATTCACCAGGACTATTAAATGCTCTAGTGCTGTATGGTGTGGACCAAATGATGCCCCTCTTGCAGAGAGTTGTAGGTTGCTTGTAAGGAAGTTTTCAATAACTGCTGGGAGGTTTGTATCATAAGTAACTGATAAATGTGGACTTACCCATTCTCACTCAGTTTATTGATAGAGGCAATAGTGTTATGGCTTTAGATAGTGAATTCACACGAGAATTAATTGCTTGCAAAAGCTTTTAGAGAAGAAGAATCCCTGTAGAAAAATATATATGGGTAATATCAGATTTACATGAGATAAAGAGCAAGTGGCAAATAGGCCAATGTGTTCTGAAAGATATTTAGGTAAAACTAGAGGCATCTTCTTCAAGAGGCTATTTCCTAGGAGTGTGATATTTCTGTATTTACATATTCCATCAGGCCCAGCAAAAAATTCAAACCTTATCTACACTGTAACAGCATATGCAATCAAGGAAAATTTTCTGTAGCAAAGATGTTAATATTTGTTTCGTTAAATGCAAATTGGAAAGCTGCAATTTTACATATCAGATAATGTCACACATTCAGTCAGTCATACATACAATCAGATTTTATCTATCAGCTTTATCACCAGACTGGCAGTAACCAGAATACAAGTACTGGGGTCCTGCAAATAATGATGACAAATAAATCCCACCACTCTTGCTTCTACCTAAAGATGCTCAGCAGCTTCCACAACTGGACACTAACTGCAAAATCAAACTGGGACAGAGTCTTCCCCAGGCTGCTTTTGTTTACTTTTAGGAAAAATACTGTTCTTCAGTTACTTTAAGTTATCCAGCT
>VXAC01007801.1:671780-717489 GCA_013399225.1 Rhipidura dahli
ATAAACAGATCTAAAAAAAAAAAAAAAAAAAAAAAAAAAAAAAAAAAAAAAAAAAAAAAAAATTAAATATTCTTCCTACAAAACTTAATAGTATATGTATATCAAAGTCACCATTAGCTTGCCTGGAAAATCCCTTAGGAAAAGTCTTACCTTATGTAGAGGAGACAAATTAAACCCAAGTTTGTAGTTTGAGACTTTCTTTTTTCTTCTAAGATGAATTTATCTCTTTTCAGTTCAGTACTTCTGTGCTCTCTTCTGACCTAATTTTGTCTGTGATAAATGCCAGAGTTTCAGTGGAGTCACTTGAGCTACTGTAAGAAAAGAACTGAAGTAAAAAATGAATGCACTCAACATTCCTGCTCTCACAGATTGCTTGACAGGACACTAAAAGCCTTGCAAGTCTATAGGTGAGGTAAAGCCCCAGAACTGTCATTCTTTAAGACAAAATTGCATTTCGGTTTTCTGCTAATTATTCTGTACTAACATCATGAAGTTAAAGCTCATTCAGACTAAGCAGGTCTACATTTTGTTTTGTAAGATTCATTCCCAGGGTACTGTGTGACCAGAAGATATTCAAATTAAATTTCAGCCTTAGTTTAGACAGGAGAAATAAAAAAATATGCTTTCTTCTGAGAGGCACTGCAAAGCATAGCTCGCACAGAGGTTTCTCAATTTAACTGTTTTCTGTTCCTCCCCTACCCAAGCACCTTGCAGGGAATGGTTTTCACTTGTTGATGGAAGGTCAGAAAATTGCATGGAAGACTAAGCACAGGTGCACGTGCCCTTGCAGAAATGGGCAGAGAACAGCCACAGAAAGTGCAGGGAGGCTTCCCATCCCATCCCAGCCCTTCTGGGAGGATCCCCAGGTGTGTCAGAGGCCCTGCCACAAACGTGTGTACTGCAGGGTAAGGCAGGCAGCACAGCTCAGACTCCTCAGGTAACAGCATTAAAAGGGCTCTACTGGCCAGGGTCAAAAGCTCTTCCAACCCCACATCCTGTCCCAAATGCTGTCCTAGGGGTAACACAGGCAAGCACACCATGATTTTTGCTCTGCTGTTTGTTCCCAGCTTCCAACCTGCAGCCTTGGGGCTTATAGAGCCAAGCAGGCATTTCTTTCCAGCAGGAAAGGGCTGGAAAAAAGCCCTCCTGGACTTAGAGGATTCATTTCTCTCCACCTCAACAAGAGAAGTGTCCCTCACAGAGCAAAGACTTTAGCTGGAGGGGACAACTGGAGAAATTAGATCAGATAATCTCATCACCACACAACACATTTAGGAAGAGGAGTTTTTCTCTGGAAACTAAACCAAAGTACGTGACACCTTATGAAGAAGTTGGTGGGGGCGACAACAATTAAACAATTGTGGCTATATGTTATACAAGCTTAAGCCTTAGGATGATGTAATAAAAACATTATAAAATGTTTGCTTATAGCAGAAACTTAACAAAGTTGGCTTATTTTAATAGCATGATCAGGTTCACTGATTCACTGCAAATGCTCCAAAGTAATTTTAACTTCCCAGAAATCACACAGGAATATTCTGAGGTCTCAGTTTGTTAAACAGGCAAATGTTTTGTTACGTAGGACCAAGGAATGCCCAGTTTCATCTTCCATTAGCAAAAAAAACCCCATATGATATTTTATCTGAAGCATATGAGAACAAAAACTGTCTCTTTACTGCTAATGAACACCTGCTTCGTATTAGATGAGCAAGAAAATATATTCATCAGAAGAGCAAATTTTCCTCTATTAAAACTGCTCCATTTTTCCTAGTGTCTTCTCAGTCTTCTGTGGAAAATAAAACAAAACAAAACAAAACAAAACAAACAAAAAAACCCCAAAAACAAACAAACAAAAAAAAAAAAAACAAAAAAAAAAACCAACCCCAAACTCCTTTTTAAGAAATAGGATTATCAGATTTTTGGACTAGTAGTAAAACACAATATTGTAGACATATCAAGGGTACAGTGTTTCCCAAGCCTATATGATAAAATTCCTCCATGTCTTAAAACGATTGACTGAGGCTCTTAAAAGTCAATATTTAAAAGCACAGTTCAAGCCTAACTTTCAGATGCCCCAGTGAACAGTTGAAAAAAAAAAAAATTCAATATTTAAAACAGTACAGCCACAGTTCCTCTGCACTCCATTATTGTTAGAAGATGGGTACATTCCCATCAACATCATAAAACAGCACACCCACATTGTTTAGGTATTATCAAAACTTGCAGATCTACATAAGAGGAACAAATCTATGAAAGCATTTGTAGATCACGTTCTTGTTTTTAAAGGAAGAGCATATATTTTTCATACATCCTATTGCTTAAACACTTCTTAATCTCCTACAAAATATTTGGATTTTCAAAGGTTTAAGGAAATTTAGTATTGCTCCCCAATTTCAATGACACTAAGATCTTTATTGAAGTAGTGTCTCTTTTGAAAGCTCATCTTAAATTCAAAAAGAAAGTGTGAAAGGCATAGACATAGATGTAGCAATCATTAGTACTCATTCTTCACCATCCTTCTCCATCTTTTTCACAGTACTTAAATGCCTAAGCCAAACAAAAGCAACCTGATCATGTAAAAATTTATATTTAGGAGACATCTGTAAAAACCAAAAACAAAACAAAATAAAACAAACAAACAAAACCCAAAGACATACAGAAAACCCCCCAACCAAACAAAACAAACCAAAAAAAGGTGGGTTATGACTTGAGCATCCAAAATTATTTTGCAGCAATGAGAGATAAAAACCTCAGTGCGTCATTCACTTCTGATAGCAAAGTAGCAGGATTTATTTTCTAATGATCTTTTTTTACAGTGAGAAATATAATTTTGTATAAGTAGTGAGTAATAGTAATCAGAGTACCAACTATAGAAAACACAGCAGCAATATAGCCATAATTTCATAGAGCTGCTGTTACACATTTTCCTAGTTTTGGCACTCCTTTTATAAACACTTTTTAGCATGTGGTTGAATTGTTCTGGCACTTAAAACTTTTCCTCAAAGTGCTGAAAGGATTTTAGGAAAAGCAGTTGGGACTTCACCAGAGAAAGGAAAACAAAGTCATGTTTTGCACATGTCCAGTGTTGCTCTCTGCCTTCCACAATTATGGAAAGAACAGGATTCCCAAAACTAGGATTTAAAAACTGCATGTTTCCTCTACTTCCAAACAAAGCAGGGCATTTAGCTCTGAGGACTGAAGGAGGGATTTAAAGGAGTACACTCAGCACTGGTTTGTTAAGCAAAATGGTAACAACAACTTTTATCAATATTACTACTATTAGTTTACATGGAGCACTTGGCACCAAAAACATCTTCCTTTTTGTCAGTCCCAAAGGAGTCCTGGTAGGGCAATGGGCCTTACTATTAATTACTTAATTAATTGCACTTCCTATGACTATGATTATACTACTGCTCCCAGCAATTGCAGCACAGTGCTGAAGATTTTTTCCAAGGCAGCATCCGCTGTATGAAAGCATCTCTCGTGAGCCTCTCTGGTTTCTGCAGTACCATGCCAGCAACTCTCGATTCAATTTTCTTTCCTCTCAGCTTCCCAGGGATCACAGGGTGGGAGTTGCCTATTGTGGACTTCTTTATTCCACCTGCTCCCAAGAGGAGCTTGCACAGTGGTTTGATTTACTACATGACCCTGAGAGTAGCTCAGCTGGGCAGAGCACGGTGTTAATAACACCAAGGCTGTGGTTTTGATCCCTGCCCAGGCCATACACGTAAGAGCTGGACTTGATGATTGATCATTGTGGGTCCCTTCCAACTCACAATATTCTGTGCAATCCGAAACAGGGCTGAGAGGACTGGAAAGCAGCTCATTCTGCCATGAGTGATGACAGAAAACCTCTTCCCCTCTTCTACCCTCAGAACTACAACTAAATAAGGACTAAAAGCTGGATCCCAGGACGAGTTGCCACTAAACGGTCATTTGAGCAAGACTGTTTTGCATTGGTATCCAAGTGGCTGCTGCTGTTTGTGCAAACAGTGATCAGTGGTAGCCATGCACAAAGCCACACACAAAACACTTGTGACCTCCGGAATCTTACAGTTCACTCGGAACATAAAGGTTTTAACAGAGAGGAAAAAAGGTACAAATTAGAGGCTGAAAATGACAGCTTAAGTCCACTTTGTCTTTAGCACTTACCCCCCAAAAATAGCTTTTCTGAAGTTCCGTTTAGCGCAGAACTGGCTGATAAGTGAATAATTCCCTACAGTGCACTCTCTCCGACAGTTTTAATATTGGCATAATAAAGCTGAATTTTAATTGACTTTGATGTTACAGTTACCCTAAAATGAGTCTTATTCTGCTTTCAACTAAGTCATAAGTAACATTTTGTTTATAGAGTGACAATATTATTCAAGACTTGTGATGTGAACATATCAGATACCCCGGGTAAATAATGTTCTGGGGAGTGCTGGCTCCACACAGCACTCTAAAACCTGGATACAACCTCTAAAACCTATAGATTTTTTCAGTTTCTTTCATGCTCTTTATATGGTTCATTACTTTTGAAAGTGATTTTTACACATATTAATTTTTCAGAAGTCAAAACACACACAAAAAAAACTTTAAAGTTATTTTAAGGTTGCATGTTTGCAGAGGTCTGAGTAGCTTTGAACTGAAATATTGATTATCAGCTTTCCAGGTGGAACTACCAAGCCCTTGCAAACAAATCTGCTTGAGTGGCAGTCTGCAGACATCCAGAGCTTGTTAATACATGAGTCTGAAGGGTTTTGCCTTTTCCTGAACACACAGCATATTCCATTTTGTCCTTTGTGGAGGAAGAATCGTAATAAACACACAAACACATGCATACATATGTCTGTTCATACACACACATTTGTGCCAATCCCAGATTACAGACAGCAACTGTTCTGTCTCATCTATAGGAGGAGGAGATGAAGACTAACTTGATAGTCTTGACTGACTTCTTTTTAAACATATTTTCAGTTTTCCTGAGTGGGAAAGGAGCATTCAACCAGCTTCACTAGTGGTTCTAGAAGGAAGACAAGAACCCCAAACAGAAATACAGTCCTCAAGTACAGGGCCCAACCTTACCCTTCTTTAATTTCTGCTCAGCTTCTTTTCCACACACTGGGGAGGACACATCTTTCTCCACTCTGTCTTTTAAAAGATGTTCAAGGTCATCATTCACTTTTACCATCTCTGATTTTAGTATGCTAACAGCAGAACTTTTCTCTCAGCTGGGATTTCAAGAACATATTCTAACACAAACCAGAAGGTGATGGTGAGACTACACATCCCCAAGTCTTGTGTCCCTCCCTGCCTCAAGTGAGTGTCAGGTCCAATTGCTGCAGGGCTGGGTTTGCTCTGGGGTACCTGCTCATAAACCACAACTTGGCTCTCCAAAATTGAAACCACATTTCCGAGAAGCATATAATCAATCTTTCAGAGGAGGAATAGGGCAGCAATCTATTTTTCATGCTTTTATAACCCCTCATGACAACGTAGCACATTAAGATTTTTTCCAAGTGCGCGGCATTTCAGACTGTACAGGTCACAACTACATTTTCCCAGTGAATGTTTCCATTACAGCATAACCTCTGCTGAATGAACCACACAGAAGACTTACAAGCCTAGATGTGTGAGGGAGGGAGAGCACTGCACTCTGTTAGTTTTAACACACAGGACAACTAATCAGTTCAGAAATCTCCCAGGATATTCCAGAAAGAGTTTAGCAACTGCAAGAACAAGTACTACAATGGCAAAAAAACAATTTACTGCATGCTTTGGTTCTGCAACAAGGCATACAGCTAGAAATAATGTAAGGGCAGGCAAAGTACTGGGGATTTTGAGTTTATATTAAAAAGAATTGCCCTTCTTTATTTTACTTCTTCCACCACTGTAGGTACTCCATTAAGAAAAATTCCATACCTCAGCCTGCAATTCCATAGCTACAGGTTTCTCACTCGAAGTGGAACCTGGAAAATTTGCATTAAAAGAACCGAGTGTTATCACTGAGTTCTACTGCTGCAGACATTAACCCCATCCTTGACTTTTGGCAAAGCTTCTCTCTGAATAATTCACAGCAAGTACGACATGCAGCTCAAGAAAGTTCCTGGTGCTTCTCAGCAAAGCATTTGGAAGTGAAACCATGGAAAGAGCTCAGCACCAGAAGCATGACATACTTCCTTCTGTTCTGTGCTAGAGACCAAGCTGGCAGCTGGGGACTGCTCTCAGCCCTGCAGCTCTGAGCAGTGACAGAAGTCCATCGTCATCAGGCTGGCAGCCCTGTGACATTCTGCCAGCAAGGCACAGTGTGACACGGCTGGGAGAGTCAGGCTGAGCTCTCTGGAGCAGGTAGAGCATCAGCTTTGCTCCAGACAGCAGGAAAGGGAGCAGCAAGCATGGAGTAGCTGCCGTGTTAATTAAATCCATCAAATGGCAGCCCTTTAGCATGAGCACAATGGCTCATGCTGGCCTCAGATTTCCAGCTCTCACAGAGTAACTTACAAGCCATGGAAAAGTAATTTTGATGGCAAGAAAGAAAAATGCAATGGGCCTTGAGAGTGGGGCAGTTTAAACTCCTTGTTATATGAAAACTGAATATCAGAGAGCTTTTCTGCTGGTGTCTGTTTCATAGAGCGACTTTGCATAAACACACATCTATCTTCTTCCTTGCCCGTATGACCTCACACATTGCACACTGGGAAAAAAAAAGAAAATTTCACAAGTCCTAAAGCACACTGGGTAAGGAGAAATATCTTGTAGATATACGACAGCAACACAAATTCATCCACCTTTATAACTTTGACCACGAGTTACAATATCTGAACATCTCAGGTTATCTCTGACATGTTCATGTAGTGCTATTTTGGTCTTGCACATATGGGACTGAGTGGCACAGAAGCACAAACACTGTACACCACTTAAGTTCATCAAGAACTCCAGTTTTTCCAGTCATTCTCAGTACTCTGTAATGTGCATCTTGGGGGGAACCCCTTTCTGTCTGTGGGATGCAGAAATGTAATACATGCCACAGGAGGGGCAAACACAAAGGCAAGACAGCATCAAAGGAGAAAAAAAAGCACTTTCTTTGTGAGAATTTTATTTCTTTGTTCAGTCTCCTGATAAAATCCCAGCTGGTTCCATGAGCAGGAAGTGATGGAGAAGGCAGCAGCTACTTGGGCATGCTGAGAACCTGCACCATCTTCCTCTCCTGCACCCCTGACACTGCAGAGCAGGGACACAGAGTGTTCCCTGTCCTCCCTTCCCCAAGGAGCAAACTCAACCCTGCCTGCCCTCTGCTTGTCAGCCCTGCAAGTGGAACCAATAGCTGGCTGCACATTAGCTCAGAACATGCTGACATGCCACTCTGGAGAGCCTATTTAAAAGGTTAATAACTTTTTAAATCCAATTAGAGGGCCTAATTAGCTAAAGCAATCTTTGGTCTGCCTGCTGAATCTCAAACTAGGTGAGCACAATAAAGATTAATCTGTTCTTCGTTCTTTTGCAGGCAGCAAAGAGGATGCTGGAGCCCCTGAATGCCTCCATTTTCAGGTGGGCACTGGAACGACCTGATCAAGCTCAGGTTTGAACTTGCTCTGAAGTTCAAACCCAGCAGAAAAGCTCAGGCCACAAACTTTGTGTTCCACTGTCATGATATCATGATGCCGATACTTTGATCTTGACAAGCACTGCCACACGAGGTCAAAAGTATCTGATTTGCTAGGAAGACTAGCAGTTAAAAAAAAAAAAAAAAAAAGGCAGTTTTATTTCTCACTCAGGTATCTCTGTTGAACTTTATCTTTGTGACCTCAACTAAGCCAAATCATCCACTGTTGCTTCTTCACACGTACACACTTCCAAATAAGCAAGAAACCCATCAGTTGTTAGTAACCCCCTAATTAGCAGTTAACATGCTCTAGGCATCCAACTGAAACCTTATTTCATTATTTCATAAGCTATTCTTTCTCTTACCTGCTAGACATCACTAGCAGACATAAAATGTGAATATATAAATAAGTAAAATTACCATTTTTGTAGAAATTTAAGCCAAACCAAAGGAACCTACAACAAAAGCTCCTGAAAATTTCCACTGTCTGGCTATCCCGAATCTCCCACTTATACTCAACCTTAAAGATAGAAAAGTTAAATTCACAATAAGTCAAATTATTTTTAAACTTCTGCTAATAAACTATCCTGATATCACCTGTTCACAGGCACACGTGAGTCGCAAAAAGCCCCACTGATTTTCCTAGGAATGCTTCCCGGGAGCTGGTACATCCTGCCACAGCCATGGCACTGGTACCAATGACAAAGTGAGTTTCACAGGAAAAGGACCAGTTGCTAAGAACACCGCCCCAAGGCTGTTCCAAATTCAGAAAGCAGATCCGCCACAGGAACTGCAGCCATCAGAACAAACTACTGAAAGAAGCTGCCTGGCCTAAAATAGTCCCTAGTCACTTCAGGCTTCCCCTGGTAAAATCTACACCTCATTTCCAGCCCAAGGGAAGAAAGGAATTGTTCTGATTCACGCGAACACGCAACTAAAAGCGTAAAATTACTTTTCCCTTGCGGCAGGTCTTAAGTGTCCTGAGAGAAGAAACAGCTTCCCCGGGAGCTCTGCGGAGCCCTTCTGCCCGGCAGAGGGTTCACCACGGGAATCAGCAAGTGCCGGCGTTTGTTCTCACAGCCCCCGGGTCCTGACGGGCTGGCAGGGCCCCGGTGCTCCCGCAGAGCCATCCCGGAGCCCGGCCCCTCACGGACCGCGGCATCCCGCCCGCAGTGGCGGCCGAGGCCCGGCAGGTGCCGCTGCGGCCCCGCGGGAGGCCCTGCCATGCCCGCGCTGCCCGGGAACGGGAACGGGAGCGGCCCGGGCCGGCAGGGACCTGAAACTGCACCGAGGGAACGGGAACGGGAGCGGCCCGGGCCGGCAGGGACCTGAAACAGCAGCCCGGGAACGGGAGCCGCCCGGGCCGGCAGGGACCTGAAACAGCAGCCCGGGAACGGGAGCGGCCCGGGCCGGCAGGGACCTGAAACAGCAGCCCGGGAACGGGAGCCGCCCGGGCCGGCAGGGACCTGAAACAGCAGCCCGGGAACGGGAGCCGCCCGGGCCGGCAGGGATCTAAATACCAGCCAGTTCCGACCCCTGCCACGGGCAGAAACACCTCCCACCGCACCGGGGTGCCCAGAGCCCCGTCCAGCCTGGCTCTGAACGCTGCCAAGCGATGGAGAGTGAACAAGCTGCCTGGGCAGCCCACAGCTCTCATCACCCAAATCCCCATTTCAGTACTCTCAGTAAATATACATAGATAGAAGAAATTCAGAGTATTCAAGAATCCTTTTACCCTGGAGGTCCCTCCCAGATGGCAGCTGTGTCCGTGGCTGAGAGCAGTGTTCCCGTTTTTCATGGAGCATGGCAGAGATACACTTCATGCATTAGCAGCCCCCGTTCCCTGGGACAGTGCAGCATCAGAGGCTCTGAAGGGATCACTGCCAGCATTAAGCTCTTCAGAAAACATAAAAAGGCATAAAAGCAAACCAACTCCAGCCCAGAAAAACCCCCAGGCTCTGTAAAATCACCAATACAAAAGCATTGTCAATAGCACACATTTTCCATATATTTAGAGAAGAAAAGCTGTCCAAATTAATGCATTCATTTTAAATTACTTCCTATGCAGGTCAGAGGAAAAGCTCAACAAGTTTGGAAAAAAAGATTAGGAAGTATGTACACTGCCACTAAGCACACCAATGAAAACTTTCAGATTCTTAGTTTAAGGAGATGGGCCATATAAGCAATAGAAACTTTAAAAAAATTGTAATACAGTAAGACCTTGATCAAAACTGAACTTCCAAGTCTTTTAGCTGCATTCCTCATCATTAAGCTATCACCATGTAAGATTTTCAGACAGCAAAGTTTCATCACATCCATGTTCATTTGCAGTGTGTCTGATGTAATTTTAACAATATCTTTCTCCGGTGTAGGAGGCCTGAATCAGTAGGACTGATGCTGAAATTTGTAACTCTGGGGCTTAACATGTAAAAGTAGATTCCCACGAGCAATCCCGCTGCACGTGCTGTCGGAACATTTGCTATCACGGCAGAGCTGTGAAGGCTGTTCCGTGAGAGCACACTGTGCTGGTGTCAAAAAAAGCCTAGTGCCAAGTCCAACTCTACTGGATGCTACATGGAGCTCCATCATTCCCTTCAGGGAGACCACTGATTACCAAAGGAGCTTTCCCATTACAATCTCATGGCTTTTAATGCTGCCCGAGATGGGCGCAAGACAAACATTTATGATTTATTGGAGAATCACAGACTGGGTAAGTTTGGAAGCAACCACAGTGGCTCATCTGGTCCCACCTTTCTGCTCAGGCAGAGTCATCCCTGAGAACACGGTACAGGATTGCATCCAGACACTTCTGGAATATCTCCAGAGGAGACTCCACACCCTCGCTGGGTGATCTGTTCCAGTGCTCGGTCCCTGCCCAGGGAAGAAGTTCTTCCTCACGTTCAGGTGGAACTTCCTGCCCATCAGTTTGTGCCCAGGGCCTCTTGTCCCATTGCTGGGCACCACTGAGCAGAGCCTGGTCCATGCTCTGACCCCTCCCTGCAGACACTGACAGACATGGATGAGGTCCCCTCTGAGTCATCCCTTCTCGAGGCTGAACAGCCCCAGCTCCCTCAGCCTTTCCCCATAAGAGAAGCTCCATCCCTTCATCAGCTCTGTAATCTCCACTGGAGCTGCTCCAGGAGCTCCATGTCTCTCCTGTGCTGAGGAGCCCAGAACTGGACACAGCACTCCAGATGTGCCTCACAGGGCTGAGCAGAGGGGTAGGATCACCCCCTGACCTGCTGGCAACGCTCTTCCTAATGCACCCCAGGGCACCATTTGCCTTCTTAGCCACAGGGCTAAGATTTTTTGTTTATTCCATGGACAGTTTTGTGATGTCATGACAGGAGAGGGTTCTTCTTACTGGAAACTTCCTTCCAGAGGAAGCACTACTAGTGAAGGGAAGGTGTCACATCCTGCAAAGAGCTCTTCATCAGGGAGCAGAAGTATAAGCAAGGACTTTAGAAATCTGAAAATGCTGTAAAACCTGAAGGATACACTTTGCCATGAGTCAGTCAGTCAATCACAATGTAGCTGAGTGAGTATTCAGTGAGCTGGATTCACTTGAGTGCAGGTTTAAAATAGGATAGTCCTCTTCGCTGTTAGAAAGTAAGGCCATCTTCCCTTATCCAACAGGGCTTGTATCCTAGAAAGGAGAGGCTCAGAAGGGACTTGAAGTAAAAATGAGCTCTGAGGTGTGACACTACACAGGAGCGTGGCAAAGCTGGCACTTAGCCAAGGAAGCAGATGGCTGAGACACTCAGCTGGTGACAAGGAGGGGAACAGCCAGAGTGCAGACAGTGACTCTGGTGGAAAAGATGGGGCTTTGGCCAAAACTTTTCAGCTGTTCCTATTCCAAAATAAGGCATGCCTGTCCCCCTCAGGTTCGTGTCCAAAATACACCTGTTTGCCCTCTTCTATGGTAGGGAGCCCCACTCCATCATTTCTCATGGACTAATCCAGCTTTGCCTACATTATTGAGAAGCACTGAGTCTCCTCTGGGCAAAGAGCCTGAGGTTAATCAAACAGAGGAAGAGGGAAGAAAGCCACCTGCAAAAATACTGATGGAATATCACTGTCCGCTCACACCTCTGAGTGTCTCTGTAGCTGACAACACCTGTCATGTCTTTTCTGGACTCTGCAGGGATCAAACTCCACAATACTCTCTCTCTGGAAAGAGGTGTTAAAAGTACAATACTTAGAAGCCCTCAACATTTACTCGTTGTCCAGCACTTCTCTGTAGATACTGTTTGTACAGCACCCTTTTACAGACTGCTTGGGAATACATGTGCAACCACTCCAAATTATTCAGTCTTGGTAGCAGAAATAAAAGACAGGTTAGTTTAAACCTGACTGTATTACTTGTGTCTCTTCTCCTCTTAGCCAGCAGAGCTTACCAATCAGTATTTGGTATCTATCTTAAATTTCTTGTAGCTCTTTGCCACACAGCTGTTCTTTTCCTTGAAAAAAAAAAAAAAAACCAAAGAAAAAAAAAAAAACCACCACAAAACCCAAGCAATCAATAATATTATAGTCTGCCCTGAGCTCACTACTTAGTTTCAGAAGTGCCTTGGTTGGGGACAGTAGGGAGCTAACCAGGTAGTAGCATAGACATAACTGAGGATAATTACTGCAAAGTTTCACAACTTCACTGAACTGACAAAATTCCCATTGGAATGCATCATACTTTCTTGCTTAACACTAAGAACTGACATGAGGCATTTACAAAACAATGCCTATCCAAACAAAACATATAAAATTACTACAGAGCAAATAAAAATCCACCATAAGAACTTTTAAATTAGTATGTTTACTAGTGTGCCTACTCCAGGAACAAAGACAAGAGAACAAACACACTATCCATGCAAGTGCCTTCCCGAAGGGATTATGACCAGTTTGAACACTTACAGATCTTACCTAGAAACTTCTAATTTCTTAGAAAAGATATGGAGCTTTCTTGTGAGGAACTGTGTCAAGGGAGAAATAATTAATTTTACTTTGTTATTAAATAGAAAACATTAAGTCTCTTCTCTGTCAGCTGCAAGCAACAGGTAATCAACGTTCCATTTCAAACAATTTACAGAGCACAAGGCACCATAAAGTAAAGAAGGCCCAGTAGCACAGAGATGTCACTGTCTCCAGTGGAGTAGAACAATGCAAAACAGAATCAGTGCTGTTTCACTTGCTCCCTGCAAAGCATTTGAGTAACAGCCTTAAACTGAACCAAGATAAGGGGGAAGGGGAGTAAGTTCCTAAGACACAGCAGTATAAGCCTTTGTATGCAAAGAATGTTGAGGACTACATCCTACAGAAGGAAGCTGAAGTGACAAGTAATCTGTTCAAGCATCTTGTAACAAGCACATAACTAAAAATCACCATCAGCTGAGGGTGGAACAAGTGCCAGTGCCAAGTACAATGACAGGTCTTAATCTCACATTGAAAAGTATTGGAGATGACAAATTTTCCTTCAGAAATTCAAAGAGAAATTATATGCATTTCAAAACATAATGTACTTGTTCAAACAGACTGAGCAAGGGAGTGAGGAAATAAGACATTTTTTGAACATCCAAACTCAGCTTGGACTTCACAGAACAATATTATCTTCTTGGAGGAATAGGAGGATTATTTGATTTTGTGGGGACAGTTTGTTTTTTTTTGTTTTGGTTTTTTTTTTTTTTTACTTTCCAGACAAAAGAGCTTCATAAGCAGACTACAAGAATGTATTACCTTGAGCTATTAAAAGTTAAAATTTTTTTGGCTTCACTGATCAAGGTTCCCTACAAAAGCCAAACACTCCAACCTCTTCCCTAAGAACACAGGAGATTTTCTTCGAATCACATTATGTAACAATGACTTCTTCGCTTAAAACTTACTTCAACAAATGTGGGTTTTTTTTCTAATCCCCATATAAGTTTACTATGTTTACATAGCAATTCCCTCCATCTCATGATCGATATTTTTTTGTATTTTCAATAATTTTTTAAAAAAGCAACCCCTCCCCAAACTCCCACAGATTTCCCAAGCCCTTAGTGCACATTCAGCTGAAAGTTTTACTGTTACAAATTAAAGGTCACACACAAAATTCAAACTTTGTTTCTTGAAGAATATCTACAGGACTTACTGCCCTTCCCCTATTGCCTGTATATCCACAAAGTACAAATAGGTCCAGGGAACTTTAACACAGATAAAAAAGCAGATAAGGTCCTGAACAGTGATAGGCAACACGCAGACACAGAACACAGACATGGGTAAGGACTGCAGAGTTACCAGCTGAAATCAGCACAGCAGGAAAAGCTGCTACTTGCCAGAAGTTATGTTTGACTGCAGTTTTAATAATTCAAAATAAAGTATAAAGATCAGGGTAAACTGAAGATTTTTACACATGAGGAACAGCCTCTGCTACCTTCATAAACCAGGATAGTGCAGATACAGTGCACAAGACACCCCTCACACTACTAAAATGCTCAGTTAAGTCAGGCTCCAACAAATTATTTCCCCTTTTTCTTTTTTTTTTCCTTGATGTACCAAGACATGTTACAGAAGAACTCTGCAATTTAGTTAACTTTGGCTAACTATCCATAACTTCCCTCTTTCAGGCTCAATAATGCTGAGCTGCCAGACAGTAGGAATGTGGATGGTGTTACTTGACCCACAGATCCTGCACAGGCATTTCCAGGAAAAGCAAGACAAAAACTGAAGCCCACACTGATCAGCAGAGGAATCTTGGTTCTTTATCCTGGTGGTGAAGGCACAGTGGTTAGTTCAAGGTGATGGTGAATCAGCTTAACCAATTTATAAAGGTTTAACCAACTACAAAGCCTGGAAAGTGAATATTCAACTGACTTCGCTGAGGGGAACAATACGGGAGGGGGACATAAAATGTGAAAGAGTGAACCATGAAGCCCAAACTTTAAGAGGTACTTCAGTTTAGATATGAAGAGAGCAATGAAGAACGACCATATCCTAATACTCATGATAAATCCATCCTGTGACCATCATGCTGAAAACAAGCCTTTCCCACTATGCATTTCCCAGCCTGCGAGAAGGGGATTGGGGTTAATCCCAACCACTAGAAACCAAGTCAAGCTGCTCTTTCAAAGTGCTACCTCAATAAACAGTTTTTGAGAAGCACGAGTCCTTTCCTGCTACTTACAGCAAAGATCTGAAATTTGTAATTGAGAACATTCCATGGCCAAGTCCAAGATTTTAAGGGCATGACAATAAAGCTGGGGCACATGTGTACAGCAGCAACAGACGTGTCTGCAAAATTCAGGGGCTTTGCCCCCATATGGATCAGCAAAGAAATAGAAGTGCTGAACCAAGCAGGAATGTTCTGCTGATTCTTGCCTATAAAGAAAGATGCTTCTTAGGAGTTAAAAGTGTTTCCACTTAATAACTTATCCACCAAGACCAGGATTTCAAAAGATCATCAAGGACACAGTACATAAAGAAAAACTGGATCACAATAACATGAAAAATAATTGTTTCACTTGAATCACTCCCCTTTGGAATTCTATCTACTACATTTCGCTAAAAGACCTCTTTAGATGAAAGCATTTTCATATCTGTATTAATGTCCTCTTCAGAAACAAGAATTGGAAAGATGCAACCACTTTCCTCTCACTGCCAAGACTGATAACCACTTTCCTTGCATTCTTCTAGACTCAAACCTAGAATATGTATTTTTTTAAAAAAACACACATTTATGTTGAAAAATGCTGCACAGATGAGGTGACTCACTGCAGAGCTGAAGTGGTGTATTGTTCCATCAAAATTCTTTACCTTGTGCTTATGTAAGGCCTCCCACAGACATTTGGACTCACTGGAGCTCGAGAGAAGGAAACGCGAGAAATGAAGAATATGGGCAGCAACTATTGTCCCCCTTTATGAACCTTTACGTTTGTTGGACAGTATCCAGCTCTCTCTTGTTGTGTGCTACTGTTGGTGTCCAGTTCCTTTCTGAAGCTGCAGTCTTCACAGGAGTAGCCTAAAAATAACCTGAAAGATACTTAATACAGACATTACAAAATTTTGGTTTGTTAATGCTTGAACACAAAGCATGTGCTTTTGGCTCTGCTCATACTTCAGGTTTTTTAGAGCAAAGCACAGACAGTGCTTGCAGTAAAGCACAGACTGTCCACAAAGCTGATTCAAGAGCAAGGTCAAGTCTTGGTGTATGGTGTGATTCCAAATATCACCACATCTAAGAAGTACAAACTGACTCCATCCTGTCCATTTGTTCAGCTCAATTCTGCTGTTGCTCACGGCCTTCTCCTAGGCTGAGGCCAACATATCTGCTATGGCAGCTTGAATTAGAAACAACAGGTTTCTTGATACCACTAAAATATCACTTCAAGTACAGCAACAGGATCGGGCAGCTAAAATGAAGACACGTGCTTGGGAGGGGTTAAAAAAAGGCAATTAACTGAAAAAGGGAAACTTCAGGGTCT
Organism: Rhipidura dahli; assembly: GCA_013399225.1. NCBI lineage: Eukaryota > Metazoa > Chordata > Aves > Passeriformes > Rhipiduridae > Rhipidura > Rhipidura dahli. Next base: position 687,816 of record VXAC01007801.1, read on the forward strand.
TTCTCACTATGAAGCAACATCTGGAAAAAACACCATCTTTCCACTTGATGGTGGAGGTGATTTTGTAAATGAATTTTGGTTCAGTTTCCCTAATCTTTTGGTGTTCTATTAACTGAAAAAGAAACCCTGATAAAAACCTTCATAATCCCCATACTGAAGAGACCATATCTCCTTACATAACACAGCCACAGAGTATCAGATAGCCAAATGAACTGTATGCTTTACTACCTTACAGTTACTTGTAGATGTTTTGTGCTGGGCATCGTGAATCCAAGCTATCAACTGCCTTACTGCAGTGAGAAAAGCAAGGCTTTTAAGACAAAATTAATGATTTTGCTGAAAGTTCAAACTCATATATTTAAAATATATATGAAAATTGCAAAATACATATATATTTATTTCTGCTATACTGCCTTCTCAATTCAACTCAAAAATTTGTCTTTGCAAAGGAATACACATTTATCTTCAGTACAATGAACTTCAGTGGATTATTTTCTTACTTTCAGTAACTGAAAATGAAAAAACCCAAAACAAAGAACAAATCTCATCCCTCCTTGCTTCAATTTAATTATCTTAGGTATTCTTCCCAAATGAAATAATTTCTCTTTTTACCTTAGAAAGAGTGCCTTTCCCCATGTGTTTGTCATGAAAGATTAAACAGATGAGGGTAACTGGCTCGTTCAGGGTAAGAGGGGAGCTTTCCTTAAAAACTTCCACAAACAAACCTGTTAACGGTAAGGAAATAAAGTTGCTCTTTCACATCTAACTCTTTTTACTATTATTGAAAAAGTGAGAAGTCTGATGTGTTCAAAATCTTGCTTAAAAATACAGTGCTAAGTAGGCATATTCTTGAGTTTCAAATCAAAGTGGAACACGTGCAAAATGTGAAAGCTTTTAAAATGTATTCTCTCCCATTTCATGGTAAGCATACCCATTTTTTCCTTAAGAGGGATATTTTACACATCAACAGTCTTAGACCTAAAATAAGGCTCCTGTGCAGTATTTCACTTGTAAAAGGTCAATATTCTTTTTTTAAAAAAGAATTTGATAAATTAAATGGGTAGTTTGAAAAAGCATGAAGCACTGCAATACTGAAGAGAGGAGTGGAGATTTTGAGTTGAAGGCCACATTCTATTCCCAGTACATGTAATCTAGTGTCTCTCCAGATTGAAAAACTTTTCAGACTGATACACGCCAAGATTGAACTCAGCTGCTTCTTGCATATGAGATGCCCACATTTCTGCCCACTGCATTTCTAGGTGGTCTGAACTTCATCACTCCTTCCCTTCCCTCTGGGGCCTTTATTAACAGATATTCATACCACTTGAAAGCCTGTAAGGAAAAGTTGTGTCGCTCCAATAAAAACATACAAATAAATATTCACATATTTTACTGATCTAACACAAAACGTTTTCTAAAAAGAGAAGGAATCAAAATAGTGTCAGGTAACAGGATTACCTAAGGACACATTAAATCTCTTTTTCCACAAAATAATTAAGTTTCTTCATTAAAACCAGACAAGTATTTCAGTTCTACAAAACAAGCCAAATAGATATGTTCTTTTACTTCCAACAGAAATTTAATTAGGACAGATAAAAGATTTCTGAGATATTTTGTTGCAACAATAGCAACCCATTTCAAGTAAAGAATTAATGTTAAGATTTTATTTCTGGTCACTTACATGACTAAAATACCGATTAAAAATGGATTAATCCTTCAGCTTCATAGATTCCATTTTTTAAAACCTTTATTTTTGCTACCCAAATAAATTTTTAGAAGTTTTGCTCAGAGGGTATAATATATTTAAACTGAAAATACTTTAAATTTTTTTACGTCAATTTTTTTCTAAGAATTAAAGGAAGGTGCCGTTATTGTTTTGCTTCAGAAGCCAGTCCCTGCTATTAGAAAAGACTTGGCATGGCCATTCACACGCACACTAAAGTGCTCAAGTGCAGTATCATACAGACCAGTGAAGAATATACAAAACACCATGGTGTATAATACTGTGACAGTTTTTCAATATATTCACATACAGTAATCTCCGACTACCTGAAAGGAAACTGACCATAAATCCTGAAGAACCTTGTCTATAAAATTGAGTAACCCATCAATATACCATATCTCTTCTAAAAATACCCGTATTTTACAATAATATACAAGGTATCTGCTTGCAAACACAGAAGTAGCCATAAATAAAACTTTATTCTTTCTTTTCATTTACAAGCTACCAAGTACCATGTATTTACACAGCACTGGACACTTAAAGTAGTTGCAGTCACAAAATGATCCAGACAGCTGTTGATAAAGTAAAGGATCTTAAGATAAAAGCAAAGTAATACTGTAACAGATAAATGGCAAAAAAGCAGTTTTGCCATAATGATCAGACTTGCATGTTGCATCAATTCTGGTTGAAATGACTGAGCGCCATGCGATTCTCAGCTTTAATCGTTTGCAGTCTGGCTAAAGTTTGTACAGTCATTTCTCTTTTGCAGTTATTAAAATAAAAAAGTTAAAAACTATAGCAGCAACAAGCAAACCCTGTGACAGGAAGGCAAGGTTTAAGAACTAAAAAAGTTTATACAATGTGCTTAGGAAGGTCTGCAGAATTTATCTTCCATCGGCTGGAGTTCGACTGAGTGACAACATGATTCGGGCGTATCTTTCACACAGTTCATGTGTGGAGTAGGAGGGTAACTTTGGCGGGTCATTGAAACCTTTTATCTCTGTAGAACAATCTAGCAGTTTTGGCAGGAAATCTGTCAGCTTTTCTTGCAAGTTGGCTGCAAATCAAACCAGAACAACAAACATAAGCATTTATGTCTGCATGTGGAATTGTCCTTTTTCTGCCCAATGCTGACATTTTTTTTATTAGTGGGTGGAAGAGGAGAAGTCTCACTTGAATTATTCTTTAGACCTACCAGCAATAAGTAGGACATTCCAATTCCTAAGTAAGATATTGATATAAATATCCCTTTAGACAGTTTAACAACACAAATGCTTTTCCATTCGAAAAGCATGTTTCCTTTACAGCCTGATACCCCAGTGTGACATATGGAAAAAAATTATTTAAATGTGTACAGGATTATTCAAAAGTCAGGAGAGCTCAAAAAGCATTACCAGGGCACAAAAGATACAGTTTTGATTCCAGACATTGAAAACATCATACTTATAAAAAACATGCACAAGAGCCTTTTACCTTAATAATAAATGACTGACTTACGTTCCATTTCTTGTCCAAGATAGGAACACCAACGGTTTCTCATATCTTCCACAGCAACAATATCTTTCTCTTCCATTTCATCCACCAGTAGTAATGGCAAACATGGGACAATAAGCTCGTTCATAATGATCAGGCCATTATTTACTTCCTGATCATCTCCTGATTCAAACAGTGCTGCAGCATGTTCGTTTAGTTTCTTCAGAAACCACCACAAAAAAAGGAAAGGCTTTAAGTACACAGCATTTCACATGTTACCATGCATCATTATCAGTTTGTTTTAAAGCACAAGTCTTCCTACAGAATTACCTGGCAATTTGTATTAACCACAGCTGTGTTTTAACATCTATGGCATGATGCGTATGCTCTACTAATGCACTTGAACTTGTGCTGTTCTCCTCAAGCCACTTCATTTCATACCTGCCAACTCCAATCTTGCAGCTGTTTTGTTAAGACTGAGATTCCATCACCTGCTTTTATTTTTTCACTATTGTTAAAAGTGACATAACAAGGAAAAAATCCCTTGTTTCAGGTATAGCATCATTACTGATGCCTTTCCCAATATTTGTCTCCTCGTCAAACCACAGCAGCAGGGTGAGTCTGCTCACCAACCCTGTCAACCACTGCTCCTACCTAGCCCAGACATGATGGCAGTGAGCACACTATTTATAATCATAAAGAAAATGATTGGCTATTAAAAAAAAGGGTGGGGAGGAATAATGTGGAGTAATGTTTTCTTTTTTACTTTTGCTTTTTTTCCCTTACAAGCCTCAGTATGAAATTGCTAATGGAGAGAGGTTTTGGGTTTGTTGTATGTGACAGCAACACTCTTTTACTAATTAATTTTATTAAAGCTACACAGCAAATTTAACTTTTTGAGACATATACTTCCCCCTTCACTTACTAGCAAACACTCTCGTCTGTAGTGAGATATCAGCTCTTCATCGTGCCCTCTGTATGGGCCTTTGGATAAGAGTTCTTTGTTATTCTGGTAAGCATAGATAAGATAGAGCAAGGCTTCCATGTAGCTGAAGTGAAGAAACAGAAGAATTAGATGCAACATCCACATACCATCTGCTTCAAGGTAACTACTGTGTTCCTCAAAGGACAGGTAATTCCACTTGCTAGATAGCAAGTCTACCCTCCCCACCAATCTCTTCATAATGTTTTTTAAACCATATAATTTTACAGACATTAGAACAAATTATTTTATTATCGGGTTAGATCATTGCACACAAAGTCTGATCCAAAGATCACATAAATCAATGGCTATCATTTCACTCACTTCAAAACCAGCTTTTGAGTGGCCTTGAATATCCATGAAAACTTAGTTTTTCCTGAGTGCATTTATGTCACATTGGGTTTGAGCTTCTGTTGCCATAAATATCTTGATAGCATTCTACACCTCACCAAGTAAGATTAAAAGCTGTCACCTTATTTCTAAAACAAAAACTATAAATTTTTAAGCTTCACTAACTCTATGTTCTTCCAAGTTCCTTGAATTCTAATGTGATGGAAGAAGCCATCACAATTTCAAAAGCAGAAGTGCTGTTAGACTGTATATATTTCTGTCTTTAATCTGAACGCAAAGATAAATGCAAAGCTAATTGGTAGGAGTAAGAGAGGACCCAAGAACCTATCAGTTAATCATTGACAGAGATCCTTTCATGCACAGATGAATAATCTCCCTTCACACTGCTCCACACCATCCCCTGCAAACACCTGAAATGGTTAATTCTCTGATTTACAGAGACCCCATTAGGACAGACAAGCACTGAAAGCAGTTCAGGCAGATACCATAAAAACAGGCAGTTTGGTATCCCATTTTTATTCAAATAAAAAAAAATCTAGGAAGAGAAATTTCCTAAGAAAGTGGTTAAAGGAACATGAAATTGCACCCTCTCCTGATGAGAATATGATCTCATGGGTTAAGTTGAAACAACCAAAACCAAATTACCAAGCTACTGAAAAAGGCTAAAAATTATGTGTGCACACAGAGCATACCTGAATACACGTCAAGAGTTTTCCAAAGTGAAAAACTCAAGACTTAAGGTAATACTTCCCAATGAGACAAAAAAAAAAAAAAAAGGGAAAAGGCTACTTGAAATAGCAATGGTTCCTTAAAGCTTGACTTTCTAATACCCCTGTTTAGAAGAACGAGATGAATCCCAACATTACAATTTCAGAATCTACTGGAAGTTATGTTTCCCACCCTGAGATCTGCTCATAGTCCCTGCAATCAGAAATATTTATTGCTTAAGTAGTAGAAGTAGAGTTCACCAACATTTTGTCCTAAAAATAAAAAAGTATGCTTTCATTTAAAAAGTAGTCCTATTATCCTCTCCTCAAGTCCATTTTTCCTATCCATGAAAGCTCTTCATACCACTGGTCTCCAATAAAACTGACCAGACAGCTGAAAACTTAATGCAGGAAGAAAGGGGAAGAAAAGATGATTGCAAGAACTGAAACTGCTGGTTATAAAGCCAAAGAAGGAGGACTTTCTCCTTCCATTCTTAATTCAGTTATTTGTGAAACTGCAGGATGAAGCTACAGTGTCAACAGCTCTGTTGATGCAAATAAAAACTCAGTATTGGCAGCGACCTTATTTCCAGTCGCTCTCTTCTTGCTCCTTCCCTCACCTGTGTGTGACCCTTTCCTGAGACAACTGTGGTGCCATGTAACAGCAAGATAATTTATTTTATATTGTCATGATTGTACATCCAAGCTCAGAATCCTTATACATCTTGGGTCTGAGGAATGGGACTACAGTGTAAATTAGCAAACAGATACATAGAATCATAGGGTGGCCTGGGCTGGAAAGGAACCCTGAGGGTCATCTGGTTCCAACCCCTGTGCCATGGGCAGGGACACCTTCCACTAGACCACGTTGCTCAGAGCTCCATCCAGCCTGGCCTTGAACACTTCCAGGGATGGAGTCTCCACAGCTTCTCTGGGCATCCTGTTCCAATGCCTCGCCACCCTCACTAAAGAATTTCTTCCTGATAACTAATCCAACCCTCCTCTCTGTCAGTTTGAAGCTATTCCTCCTTGTCCTGTCACTCAATGTTCTTGCAAAAGGTCTCTCTCTATCTTTCTTGTAGGCTCCTTTCAGATACTCAAATGTTGCTTTCAAGTTTCCATGCAACCTTCTCTTCCTTCAGGCTGAACAGCCCCAGCTTTCTCATTCTGTCTTAATCAGGCAGGGGCTCCATCCCTCTGCTCCCCTTGGAGGCCTCCTCTGGGCTGGCTCCAGCAGCTCCCTGTCCTTGCTGTGCTGGGACCCCAGAGCTGGATGCAGCACTGCAGGTGGGGTCTCAGCAGAGCGGGGCAGAGGGGCAGAATCCCCTCCCTGCCCTGCTGCCCACGGGGCTTTGGCTGCAGCCCAGAACATGGTTGGCTTTTTGCCTTCTCACACCTGAACTGCACATAAGCTCAAGCCTGTGCAGCCTAAGCCTAAGATCACTGAAGCTGCTCACAAAATTCTGGAGCTCACTGGGTCGAGGCTTTGGAAAAGATGCAGAAAGCACAGAATAGAAAAATTTTAGCACTGCTTTGAAAAATGCATTTTAGTCAAAACTGAAAAGCTTTATTTGCTTTCCAAGAAACTTGAAAGGCAACTGGTAAAACCTACAGTTTGTTCACTTTTAAGTTGCTGCCACAAGAGTGAGCTGCAGGCAAAATTCTTACCAAGGCTCATTAGCTGGCTGAGTTCATCTCAGCCAGTGCAGGTTCCTACTCCACACTACAGTCAGAGGAGATCTGCCTGAAAGACCCCTCTATTCTCCACCTGCAGTGAAGAGTGGGCCTTGTCACCCACCATCAGAGATCATGACTGAACACTGAAACTACGCAAGAAAAAGATACACCAAACTACTTTAGTGTTGATTTTTGTGCTTGTTCAACACAATACAATTAACGAAATAAGAGACTGCTTGAATAAAGGTCGACTTTTGGTTCCATCAAGACATTGAATGCTGCTCTGTTATCACTTAGTGTTATTGAAGCTAAAGGAAGTTGGTCAGCAGAGAGGTGTGTTTGCAGGGAAAAAAGGACTCAAAACAGTCCTACTAATGAAGATCATATTTCTATTATGAAAGTCTATTCTTTCATAAATATTTTTTAAGCTATGTTGTTATGACTTCAGTGTTAAAGGAACTGACAGGGATCAGCAGTTTAGTCTCGTTTCCAGCGTAAGGATGATACCATTGCTCTCTCAAGTGTGCAAGGCGGGCACCTCAGTAAATCTCTGAGTCCTCTGGGAACCTGACACTGAGACAGAGGGATGTATTTGCACAAGATGCCTTTGGAGAGGTCACTGGACACCCAGATCCTCACTCATCCATAATGATACTTCAGTCCTACCATCTTTGTATCAAGCACTTCTGAAATTGTACTTTTTATTTCTGACCTATATTAGAATCTAAGATTGGTGATCATAGGCTAGTTTCCTAAATTATGAGGATGTTTTGTAACAAACACCTCACCTCACTTCTGTGAGTTATTGTAAATAATGGAAAACTTTGTTTAGCACGTAGTAGAAACCTGTGCTTCCCTCTCTCCTCTATGTCATAATCAGAATATGTTATGAAAAGAAGAAATTCACTGAAAACATTGGTATTTTACAACTGAAGGTGCCACTCTGGAGTCCCAGTGCCAAGGAACTTGAAGATGCAAGCCTAGAGAGTGAATGAAGTACAGGGGTTCCTATAAACCACACCAATGCCTGTGACATTTTTGCCTCTTTAAGGGATGAAACAACACCAGAGTGTTTATTTTTCAAATAAGCCAGGCAATTTTTGGACTAGCCTTTGTACATAAACTGTTTAAGACCAAAAGAGTAGTATATTTCAATTTAGATTATTAATAAATGTACTGTTTATTACATGGTGGTAACACAAAGACAACCCCAGACTCTGGGCTCATCATGTCAGCCAATATAAAAAGACTTATCTTGTCACAAAGGCGAGGCTGTTTCTTTTGCAATAAACTCTCCTGTATTGTTTGGGGCCTTTCTTTTTTGGGAGGATCCAAGACAAGAAAGAAATATGAAGCAATTTAGTACACAACAAAAAGACAAAGAATAAAATTTGATTCCCACTATAAATTTCCCTACCTATTGTTTTATACATGATAAATCAGTGATTGACTACATTTACACTGTAATCACCATTCTTGTTCCATGTGTAGATCAGAATAAATCTGAGCTGGTTTGAATTAAGTACATAAATGTCACACATTTTATACAGCCACAAGTTCTTACTTGGTTCAAAAAGAGAAGGGAATGAATCACCATGGAGTTAAGGACAATCAGCTATAACTATGACAGCTATGCATGACAGTTTTTCTCAAATATGTTGTTCTCCTGACCTTTAGAGCCCATCATAGGAGGAGTTTTGGCTCAGACTAATGCAGAAGGTAAAACTGCTTCAGTGGGAAGACACAGTCAAAAGGCAGATAAGACAGGGGCTTGAATAACTGTGTCTACTGATAAAACTAGATAAATGTAAGTGTACAGGTGGTGCAGGGAAGGAGGATTTTTATGGCTGAGGCATACCCAGAGCACTCAAGAGTAGAAGAGAAGGAAAAACAGGGCTGCATGTGCAGGGTACTCTAAAAATGGCTTGTTAAGAGATTGGAAATGGAAATTAAGAATAGGAAGATGCAAGACTGAAGACATTAGTAGACTGAATAAATGCTTAACTGAAATGAAGAATACATTTTAAACACTTCTTAATTTAAAAAATAGCTTTACTTATCAATATTACATTTTGCCTTTACATTGTTCTATTACATTTGAGTTCTATACCACCACTTACCTCTTTTTTTGGAAAAACTCCAATCCTACCATGAGAAACATGGTTGTTTCCCTGAAATGTCTATAGTCTTGATGCCATCTCTGCATGTAAGAAAGGGCAAATAGAACTTCATCCACAGAAATGAAATATAATTTATTTTTTTAAACACCCACCCCCCTCCACTTAAATTTAGTGTCCAATAGTCAGAGTAAGTGCTAAGGACGCCAGTAGGCTTGCATATGTGAAAAGCCCACCTGGATTCACCCTCCCTCAATAAAAAGAAAATTCTTAAATGTCTTAAACATTTCTAGATGAGATTACCTATTACCATTTGAAAAGAACACAAAGCATCTTTGGAGAACCACTGGTAAAATTATACAAGACCTTGTTTTTTCTTCCCTACATTACTCAGAAAGTGCTGGAAAGCTTTTTCATATGCCAGATATTAAGCTTAATTTTCAATATAAGAATGACATAGAAAAAGCCTGAACACTTTACACAGGAAGTGCTAAAATTCCAAATGCAATTCAGATGAGATGTTAGCACTGGAGCACAACACTTTTCCTACTGAATCACCATTTATACAAAGTGACCCCTGGTTCACTTTATAGGTAAATGCTCCAGGTGAGAAAGGCACTTTCTCTATAGAGGGTTAATTGCTGACTTTCAATTGTGCATTAAAGATAAAATAGGGGACAGCAAACTGTAAGACACAGCCACTTGCAGATTCAACAGAAAGAGCTTGAGAAAGCATCCATAAAATGCCAACTCACTATACCAGATTGACAGAATCTTTGGAGAAACCCCCAACTACCTACTGCAGGAGCTAAAAATGGGGCACTTTTCTGTGGAAGAATAGAAGATACCCCCACTTCCCACTCTTAGAGCTAAGCCTAGAACTGTTTGCTCTCTCTGCGCAGCATCATTTAGAAAATGGTAAAATGTTGAGCCCTGCACAGCAAAGAAAATGTAACCAAAATGCCAATCTGAGGGTCCTTCCCTATCAGTGACTAGGGAGGCACACTGTTATGTAGTAGCATCTACGGTAGGTTCTAAACCTGGTAATGAGAAGTGTTAATTCGAATATTTGTCACTGGATTTGTGAGGGAAAGATTACTCCTCTTATCCTCCTGATCAAGTTGTTTGGACCTAACAGCACAACAAGGAGGTACAGGTGGTGCACTGGGATCTGCCCAGGACATAAATACCCACTGTTAAGAGGTCTTAATCACCAGTATTACTCAGACTTTAAACTGATGCTGGAAAACAAGCTACAGGCTTAGCTTTAAATGTGAGATGAACTATTTTAGCAACTATTAGTCACGATTATTTAATGTCCAAGATTGACTCTCACTTTCGCTCCAAGTTTTGCTAAACAACACAGGAGAAAAAATTAAATGCATAAGCTGGTTATGCATGGCCTCAGCAAAGAAAAGAATCTGCTGCTCATAAGAAAATGGGAATGGCTGCAGAGACAGCTGGAGCAAATGCACAAATGGGACTGTGCCTGCTACGCAGCTCTCAAGAGGAGCAAGGCTGAGCACAGACCACTCTCCTCCTTCCCTGCCAGCTGTGCCCGCATAGAGAAAGCCATGTGGCTCATGTGGTGATAAATTACAAAATGTTCTTAGTGACGTCAAGACTCGTTAACAAAGTAAGGACAGACTCCAACCTGACACTAATTTATGGCTCAAATACTGGAATTACAGATGTGGAAGAAACAGCTTTAGCTCAAGAGCAGCCTTTGGACAAATAAGGGATCTTTAAATAAATAGCCAGTTTTAACTTCTCAGTCTGATATAAGAAGAAATTTGTGAAGACAAAATTCAGCTTTACTAATAACTATTTTACATTACAACTTAATTTAACGTATAAGAAATACTGACCTCATACTCCTCCATGTTTACTTCATCTGGCTTTATCATTTCTAGTTTGGCTTGAGCAACCTTCATGATGTTACGGCACCTTACAAAAGGGGGTAAAAAATCACGAAATATTACTGGAAATTCACAGAGGATATCATCCTTACAAAGACAGGAGCCTCAAACAGTATGAGCTACAGCCTTATGCAAACCAGTATGAAAATGCTGTGGAAAATGTACATTTTATTATGCATGGTATAATCAGCAGGAGAAAGCATTCTTTTAAAGTATGTGTGATGGAGGCCTGTGCTATTTAAAGGATTACTTCTTTTATTTCGCTAAATTGCCACACTGGCTCAGTCTTTCTTTTAATTTTAAAGTTGAGATAGCTTGAAACTCCCTGACATTTACTTTGCAAAAGTTTAGAAGATTATTCCCTAGACAAGAAATCAGACTAATGTTTTCTAACTTTCAATTTACTTATTTATATAAGAAAGTAGATGGAATTTCAAGTGGAAGAGAGACATTGTCTTGATCTGAAGCCAGTCACCCAGCTGAAAAGGCTTTGCCATCTAATGCTGGCTTTCAGGGCAGTGAGGAAACACACAGTGAAAGGAGGTACAGAAATCTATATGCAAAATTATGAACAACACTGAGCATTTCTACTTATTTTAGAGGAGTAGAAACTCAACTTCTTGATTACTCTTTTAACAGGGATTTTTATAAAGATGATTTGTTTTACAAAGTAAACTTCCAAGCTGTTAGCTAGGAGATAAAGCCAAACACACCAGCCAAATATGAAGGGGTGTTTCCACAGATCAGAGAACATTCATGAACACAGGAAATGAGATGTGCAGATCTTATTACCTTTCATCAAAGCTGAGATTGTGATCTCCAAACTGCTCCAGTAATGTTCTCTCAATTATCTTCTTTGGTGCCTGGTTTTGGATGAAGTAAACAATTGCATGACGCAAACGATAATCACATTCAGGTGGTGGGTCTTCTTGGGCTAATTTTAGCAGACGTGTGTATTCCAATTTAATTGCCTACATAATTTTAAAAAATAGACATTATTCCTTCTGGCTTTTAACTCAAACATCACAGACACAAGGAAATTTACATCCCATCACATTTTGCGTACAAAATTTTTTAACAGTTCCACAGACCACCCTTCTCAGAAGTCTAAACTATGTTTTTTAAAAAGCAAACAAACAGAAAACTATAGATAAATTGTCAAGTTGGTCCTTTCTCTCCCCTGTCAAGCCTGACAAAATCCCAATTAAACCTTCCCTTCAAAAGTAGTTCAAATCCTGTGCTATGTCTCCCTGAGAGGAGATTTATCCAATTCTTAGAGATGTTTCTTTAAGCTCAAGACAAGTATAATATTTCAGACACATGACTTAAAGAAATTTTCTGCAGTCTCATAAGGTAAAAAAAGTACCTCTAATACATGGTTAAATGCAAAGACATGAATAAAAAATATCCTACAGAAAGTTTAGTGAACATGTATGATTTGGAAAATGGTAAGTGGGAATGAAACATGTCTTCCAATGAAAAACAAATGATAGGATTTCTAAAGAAAATAATATTTCAATAGGAACAGCATTGCCCTATAGGGAAGGATGCAGCTTTCAATGAATATTTTAAATAAACTTTAGAGGTCATCAGAAGCATTTACTTTTCCAGCTCTGCCCAAACATTAGGTTTTAATGAACATCATTTGATATATTCATTAGATTTTTTTCACTGGAACTATACAGCATAAACAAGAGCAACAAGAAAAAGAATTAGAAAAATGGTGACAAATGTTAACACATGTTCCATAAATTCCCTCTGAAAGCAGAGAGGTAATCAGATGGTTTGCTAACACATTAGCAAAGTTTCAATAAAATTTTCAACAAAATAAAGCACCAAAGCAGTCAGAAAAAAAAAAAAACCAACCCTGTTAAATATTTTAAATGCCCTTATGCTGTTATACCTGACATGTAACTACCAGAAATTTAGGCTCCCGTCCTCTGCTAATAACACATTTTGTTTCAGGACTAAACATGTAGGATAATCATCATACAGGTTTAAACACAGAGCACGTGAAGACCTTTAGAAATTAGGAGAATGTTCTGCGTCAATATCTTTGAATACTCATTAAATGCATTAGCATTAAAGAGGATGTTTAGGCCAACATTATAAATACCAAAAGCCACAGAGTGTTGATTATCTTACATCATAAGTTCTACCATTAGAAAGTCCACATGGCTAACAATTAAACCCTGTTTATTGATGAAACAAAAATAAGACTGCTATTAGACATTTAATTTTTCATATAATTACTTAGAAGTAGGAAAAATACAACACAAACCCTATATTTTCATATTAATTTTTAAAATAATGGGATATTCTACAGATTCAGAAACCTTAAGCAAAATGAAGTAAGAACACTATTTCTCTACACATAATACAGGAAAAAGGGACAGTAGAATAAAGTATTTTATGCTTTCATTTTCTTATTGAGGATATTATATAAAGATCTTAAGGGAAACACTCTGCGAGGAGTTGTCTATAAAGCTTGAAGAACAATGATTTGAAGAGATCACTGACCAAGAAATATCTGAATGTTAGTCATGTCTTAAACCTGAGATCTAGAGGGGGAGTGAAACCTTGGCAATGTAACAATGACCCACACAAAGGGGTTTCATCTGAGTTAAATTAAAACAAATATATAGAACCACCCCCCCCAGTTTTCTGAAAACACTAATTTCATAAAAAAACACATGAAAGAACAGTGTAACAGTATTAAAAGATATCATAGAAGTTTTACAGTAAGTTACAGGAAAACACAAGATTTAATCTGATGCATCCCAAAACAAAAATTTTGTTCCTAAAAAGAACAGATATTCCTTTCATCTGTATCCATTCCTACTAATGTGTTCCTTCAAAATGAACTATGTCTCACCTCTTCGAAGCTATGGCAAACACAATTCAGCAGAAAGTAAGTAAGGAAAGTTTTCTATTTTATATCAAAACATTTTCTCACTCAAAGACATTCTGCCCCCATGAAGCCTAAATGTTTAAGCATTCAAAATTAAAGAGTGAAAATCATTTCAACTGAGCATTGTTTTGATAACTCCAAAGCATTAAATATAATTTTATTTTGAAGTTATTTCTCTGTTTTAAAACTATCAAAACGCCCTTCATGTCAAGAAATATAATTAGATAAAATTGAACTCTCTGGTAAGGAGTGATTTGATCAAATAAGGTTTTTTTTTTTTTTCAACTTAAAAAATAATTGACATTTTCATTAATAAATTTGAAAAAAGAAAAAAGCAGCCAGCACTGAATCCCAAACAAATCCCATTTCAGTCAACAGAGGTTGTGACAGGTGCCTCTCCCTTCCCTGAGATCAAGCACAGTTCAGAGAGACAACCCTGCAAACATGTCATGGTTATAACCCTTCTCTAAGTATCCACTTCAAACACCCACACAAACAGACAAAGCAACCAACCCACCAGGTTTCAATTTCCTTACCAAGGGGTTGCAAATGTTTTGTTGGTGATGGTAGGGTTTTTTGTTGTTTGTTTGGGGGTTTTGTGGCTTTTACAATTTCTTCTAGTGGAAGTACACCATAACAATTAAGAAGAAAACAGACCACTACTAAATGACAAGCAAGAAACTTCTTTCCCCTCTCCAGGTCACATTTGAGAGGATTTTACATTTTATATCACGTCAAAGCAATTCCCTTTCTAATACCCTGAAAATTCAAAAGGCCACAGGCTAAAAGTGCTCAGAAGTTTGTGTGTTTAAGAAAATGAACATATTCTTAAATCTGGTATCACAGTGAAGACTAATCACTGCAAAAAGCCTAATGTCTAATTTCCAGTAATAAAAAACTGCTTAAATAAACAGTATTGACACCCATGAAGTTACACAAAAGTAAGCAATTCAAATTTATTTAAAATCTTTTAAGCAGTACAAACGAAGAACATATCTTTGAAAGAAACAACAAATGACTAAACACTGAAGCCCCTGGGTAAAAAAACCCTGATGTCCCACAGTCTAGCAAAGGCATGGGTTTTATTACTAACAGGAGAAAAAACCCACATATTTTTACTGATTACACATCTAGGTTGCATGTTACTATGATGTTACTCGCTACTATTATTTAAAAGCTAAAAGGCATAAAGGTGTGTAAGCTACAGATATATCAACAGGGCAAATACCTGTCTATTTTTCAAGGGAGAAATATCAGAATGAAGGACTGATATAGACAAGTAGGTATAAATACTGGAAAAGACTTTATATACAGAAAGGGGCAGAGGGGGTAGTATATCTAACAGGAAAAGTCAAGAGGAGAAAAAAAGTTGAAAATGTTAGTTGTACCTTAAAGAACCCTGCTTCTGGCCCACACCTGTCATAAACATTCCTGGCTTTACCTATAGCCATGATAATACCTTGCATGTTCGGGGTCAGCATGACCTGCCACAAGGGATTTAAGGCAAAAGTTTTGAATGATTAATATTTTAATGACTAAATTCAATACGCTTTTAGTCTCATGCAAGATGAAAAAGCAACTTAATGCATGCATACATTGAAATGGCACATTTCAATACAGATCTAGTGAGCATATTTTGCAAATCAAATCATGGCATGTGTATATATAGTTTCACTGTAACAACATTAAAAGAATCTTACAAAAAATAAAAAAAAAAAGGAAGAAAAATGTGTCAAAAAAGTTACATGGCCCAAACTTCCCAGGAAAGGAACATGCACAGTTCAGCATTAGTACCGAGCAGAAACTGCACACTGAATGAGTGCTACCCATGGCCATCTAAGGATTAAAAAAAAAGAAAAATCAAGTAGAAAAATCACCCAGTCACACTTCAGATATACTGCACTAAACCTGTGGTAAACTATACCACCTGTATTTTATGCATATTTCAAGATCAAAATAAGAGAGTCACTGCT
The DNA here is from genome assembly GCA_013399225.1 of Rhipidura dahli. NCBI lineage: Eukaryota > Metazoa > Chordata > Aves > Passeriformes > Rhipiduridae > Rhipidura > Rhipidura dahli. The sequence goes on from VXAC01007801.1 coordinate 703,649, forward strand.
GCAAAGGCAATCAATCCCTGAAGCATCTGCAAACAATTCCTTAAACATCAAACCCAAAACAATTAACACACACCAAGCCAAACACAAGCCATCTCTCACTGCTATTCACATCAGTTACACACAGTTTGATACATCCAAGCTACTCAGAAAAGCCTTTCTCCTTTTTCATCTGTAAGCAAAGAAAAACACTCCCTCTCTCCCTGCCCAAGGTATTGCTGGCACAGCAACAAAAGATGAAGTATCATAAAATCCCTGCAAGTCTCCTACACATAACATTAAAAAAAAGTGAATACACTTACAAAATGAACATGGAAATAGGTAAGAAAGTTATCCTCTAGAAAGATAATGGCATGGGGACAAAAGTAAAAAGAAAGAAAGAAACAATATGAGGTTAAATCCTCACTGCTTTCAAACTGGAGACTACACATCTGTGAGAAGCTGAAGTCAGTGTGATGATGTCAATTAAACCATTTTATTCCCCATCCCATACTCCCAGTTATAACTGATCACAGTCTTCCAGGGCAGAATGACCTGAAATATCCATTTCCCTAGGGAAGCTAATGCCCTCAAAGAACCCCTGTTCAGACCCACAAGAATACAGGCTGTTCCCAACCAGAAGAAACAACTTTTTTTGTCAAAAAGCAGTGACAAGGCAGGGCAGTTTGACGACCTGCAGCATTGCTTTCTACTGCTGAAAATGGGCAGCAAAAAGTAATGTCTCTCAGAATAACAACGAGCCTCTCAATTATTCCCCAAGTTGTACCAGGTACATGTCTCACCCTGAGTCTGAAATATTTTCTTTTAAGATTTGCAAGGGTCAGTTCTACCAGCCATATCAGTTTCACGTTATTTCCATGGCTAATTTAATCCCCAAAGCCTGAGAAGCTTAACCTTGGCAAAAAAGAGATCAGACTTGAACATTAGCTTTACTAGACTGACAAGAAAGCACAAACTTTAAGAACATCCCTCAGGGTCCTGTCACTTTTTAAATAATGCAGCAGTGTGCAGTCTATCACCAGCATTTTGAAGGCTACCTGGCCTAACATAAACATTTAACCTCCACAGCTGAAGAGACAAATACACCTCCAGTGTAAACGGTACCATGCAAAGCATGCCCAATTAGAGTTTGTAGTGCTTTCCTTTCATATTTCATGACAAACTATGACATGGTTAAAGATTACAAATCGCTAAGCATTTAGTTTTGCAGAAGTCTGTTAGGTGCCACGGTGTGCAAACATGCCAAGAACTCCCATCAGGCAGCACGAGGAAGCACTGAGGAGGAGAGGTGCACACAACTGCAATCAGAGGTACCTCATCGTCATAACCCCCCTCCTCTGACTCAATCACAAAAGTCCCTACATCAGGGATCGCCACCTCTACCACTCGCTGGGTAGGAGCTGCTTGAGCTGGGGCATTATCAGAGCTCTGCAGAAGAAAACCATCATCAGTATGGGTTTGGGGAAAAAAAAGAATAATCATCATAATCATCAGAAAAGACAGTAAAATTATGGAGAGATGCAAACTGACAGGCTGATGTAGTACAATGATGTGCACTGCTGAAATTCTGAAAAAGATTCAGAAACTGTATCTATTTAGAGAATATAAGTGATATTTATAACTTTAAAGCAATACATTTTAAAATTAAGCCATAATTACTAAAATTATTTCATTTGTTCTTTATTCACTAATTTTATCTTTACAGGTTAGTATACCAGTATTATAACTCTAATATCCATTACAAATTTAAGGCACTTGGTAAAGGATGAGTCTGTGAATCCCCATTTTTTGTACATTTCCCCCCAAAATTACTAAGTATATCATAAAATAACAGAACAGTTTAGAAAGGGACCTTAAAGATCATCTAGTCCTAAAGATGCCACCCTCTAGATCAGGCTGCTCTGGGCCCTATCCAGTCTGGCCTCGAAGAGGGCCAGGTCAGATACTTCTTATCTGAAATACCTGATGAAGTCACACTAAAGGACAGAAACAAGCTAAAAGCTAACATTTCCTGATGCTCTGGGGGGAAAAAAAGACAAAAAAAAAAACTTCTAACAATCAAGATATTTTAAAGAATATTTAAAGGAGCATTACATTCAACTGGTTTGTTTTTTAGAAGAGCAATTAAATGGAAAATCAGGAGAAGATTATCCTAGTCACTAAAATTCTTGCTCTATTAAAGCAAGCTTTAAACAGCAATGGAGACAAATCTTGTCTCCTATGGTCTATCACCGAATAACAGGCAGGTTACAACATTTGCAGAACTTAAACCTTGACTCTAATCCAAGTAATCACAAAGTGCCATGCTACTTGTACTGCAATTAAAACAATAGCCTCACTTTTTAACACAGATTCCAAAAACATACTCAGTATCTATTTACACACAACACTGTAAAAATACAAAGGAAGACTGTGCAATCAGAGGGCAGGAAAAAAGGACAAAAAGCAGAAAACGGACAAAATGAAAATGTGGTGAATAACCTACAATCCTGTTACATGTGCAGATGTTGGCTTTCCTTCTTTTAAAATGGACAAACAAAAAGTGAATGAATGGAATATATGCCTGCATGTCTGAATGCATACAGAGGAAGAATAATTAGAAAGCATGCTGATACACCGAGAAGGAAGCACAATTCTGCCTAAATCAATTTGGGGATATAGAGGGCAGCTGTTAAACATTAACAGAGTTAATTTCAGATTAACTAGAAATTTACTTTACATTTTAACAGATGAAGTACATTTGTTTCTAAATAATGTTTGCATGTTTTGTTTTTTTTTTTTCTTTTGTCTCATTAAACAGGTTGTGGTGCTCCCCAACCAGAGCCTTGTGAAGTCCTAAGGCAGACCACTGTGTCAATTGTCATTATCCTGAGCTACAACACTTGATCCATGGAAAAAAGTCTAAGATTCTTTCACATCCCACTGGCATGGTGCCCATAAACCCTGGAAAGAGGATAGCATTATGAAAGACATTTTAAAATTTTGGTGTCTTCATAGCCACCTCTTCAGCTGGAGTAACCTGTATTAAACAGCCTCCCACTAAGCTGTTCTGAGAACTCAAAAAAGGCCAATATGCAGCAGCCTAAGCCTTTAGTGGCAGAGTGGTTTTTTTCATCCAGGGTTAGATGAGTTTCCCTGTTAGCTTTGATATCAGTTTAGCAGAGAAAACATGCTTCCCTGCTTTCCTGACACCACAGGAAAACACAGCAGGTCAACAGGGAGGCAACAAGCAGTCACATCACCTTCAAAGATTTTAAGATATCTGGGGCCAGATTGCTTCTGTTTAATGAGGGCTCACACCTGATCTTAAGAAGCATTTTGAATAGATCTAAACTGTTTATATCTCTAGTGGTTTCTAGGGATGCCTAAGGAAGCCATCCATTTATGGATACAGTTCCAAGGCAGGTGCATATATTGTTTTAAGGGCACTTGGTTTTGTGGCAAACACATTTGTCATTTATCTACATACTTATCGGGAAGCAAAAAATACTCGCTGAAAGGAAAAATGTCAAATACTAGTTTCATTAATAACCTATAAAATAGTTAATGTCCCATTCATCTTACTCTATTTTGTACAAAGTTAAAATGGAAATACCCAATACTGATTATTACAGACATTTTAAGTTGATATAGGCATCATACAAAACACAAAAAATTATTTTCATTAAGTTGTGAATCTGCATCAAAGCTACAAAATACTATTGAAAACCCCCTTATTTTTCAAAGCTACATTAACTTTCACAGGTCTGTCAAAGGAACTCAATTATATTCTTATATTTCTCAGATAAAAACCTGAATGTCTAAAGCAGTATTTTTCAAGTCTTACATGGTCTGTCAATGTTTACTCCTCAAAAATACATGGGATCATCTAACATTTTTAAAAGATGGTGGGCACAAACACCCAATTGTAATTTGAACAAAATGCTGCACTCCTGACAAGCACTTTAATCCCATAGAGAAGACCTATTTTAGTATTTTTTTTTTGCACTGCACCCATTACCGTAGTACACACTTTCTGGAGGGACTTCAGTGGTCGACACTAGAGATAAAGAAATTTTCAGTTCAAAGTTTCCAGACTCACACCCTTTTATCAGTTTTTGTATAATTTTCACTTGTGAAATAAAAGCAAAATAAATATTTCAAGCTTCAAAATGTCCTCACCGTATCCATTATAGCTTCTGGACCTCTATCTTCTTGTTCAGCTAAAGCTTTATTGATTGCTTGTATAGAATCTTCTTTTAAGTGCTTTGAAATATCAGTTCTTGATGGCTGCTCTAAATACTCTGCTTCTCCTGCTTGAACTTTGTGACAGAAATAAAATAACAATTTTGTGCATTAACATAAGCATGAATTGTAAATGGATTAGTTTTATTTGGATCCCTGTCTCATAGATAGGTGCAGGGTAGGTCACACAATTCACAAATACAACTTTATACCAGTCTGTGTCTCATGTCATTTTGAACACTTCCCTATGAATGAATCTCTGATTTTATATGAGGAACAATAGACCTGTCCTGTGTAAGGACCCATTAAAGCTCTAGAGTGAGGGGTGTTCATCAGTCAATCATCAGGGATGACTGAGAACAAAGATGAGATTCTAGCTGGAGTTTCTGTGGGATACAAACTCAATATATGGAATGACCTCCAGCCACTTGAGTGCAAGACTTATTTTTACTTTGTAAAATAATAGACACATTATATTTTTCTGCCTTAAGGGAAATCTCAGTCTCCTCCACTTGAGAGCAATAAATTGATTAGTATAAATAGTGTCTTATATTCCTCACATGATGAAACCAAATTTTGGCAGACAAATAAAACTTTCTTTTTGTACTTTCCATTACTTACAAAAGAAACAGCATGAGTCTCAAAGTGTTTGTGAACTCAAAACATAGAAAACGATGAAGTAACTCTCCATAGAGTTTGCAAAACAAGCAATGCCATTAAATCACTGTGCTCCTTAAACTCATTTTGCAGTCACATAGTTATGAGAAATATATGCTGATTCTCTAGGACTCAAATACAGCAATGAGAACATCTGGACAGCAAATCCATCATGTCATCTTTCATATAACATATACAGCCTACTGCAAAATGTGGATGTTACCAAAAACCTGGCAGGTTTTCAAGTGTCAAAGCAGCTCTGGTTTATGATGAGATTGCCCGTGGTCCTTATTAGCTGTGTTCCTACAAGAACCGGCCTCACAGCTGCTGGTCAGAATCTTTTCCACAGTTTTAACACCCTAATTTCCACACAGTAATTTCTTAAGCAGGCCCTACTATTGTTAAACCTATTCACTGCACCACACCAAATAAATTATTCTGCTCTTCAGATCTAAATGCTGTTCTAATTTAAGATGTGAATGAAGATCTCACACTAAATCATCCTGAATGGAAGAAATATATCATTTACAGACTAACAATCCTCAAAACAGACTGGTGAGACCTATCATAAAAAGTCTCCATTTCCACAGGGGCAAAAAACCAAAAAGAAACCCAGGACAATTGGGAGGGAAAAGGCAAAAGAACCAAAGAATAATTATTTTCTTTAAATAAAAAATTGAATGCAAAAAAACCACCCCAACAGGCTAAAGTTCAAGTAGTTACCTTAGCCAAGTAAATGGCTGTAATTCAAGATTACACAAATTAACTTTTTCTTCATTTGTGAAGCTGTAAAATGATTTACACACTCCCCAGTGATTTTTGGTCCTACTCCCTTTACAAACAAGTAGAAGAAGCTAACCTGGAGCAGGTGAGGGTGCTGGTGCCCTGGGTATCTGAGATAACAATTTCTCCTGCTGTGCTTTCTGAGCAAGTTCTGCATCCCACTCTTCAAGTTCTTTTTCAAAACGTTTATTGTCTTCCTTGACATAATCCCTTAGATCAGAAGGCAGCGTGTCCATTCCAACAAGGATCTGTCCCGTTTCTTTGTTAAATTCCTCTGTGGTAACATGAAATATAAGTTTCAGAAAAAGAAAGAATAGGACAGAAGAAAGTATGTTCAACAGATTTTCTCAAGTGAATTACCAGAAATGTACCGTGTAACATCAAACCCCCAAAACTGCATTAGTTTTAAGGCATTTTACTATCTGTTGAGCACTCTGTGGGAACATTCAGAGAATAGTCACAAACCCACCCACCACTACTTGACTGTATTACTGCCACAGAGAGCTGGACACAGCTAAACTTCCCAAGAGAAAAGGGGAAGGAGAGTGGGCCTACAGGAATTCAGAAAGTCAGCTGATAAGAACACCAGCTAAATTGAGTCATCTTCCTTTTGCTTTAAGAATGGTCTCTGCAGGGGTATCCTGGATCCCAGGGGATCCACGAGCTGTAATTGTAATTGAGCAAGCCTCAGACTTAACTGGAATGGCACAGGCAGCCTCTAGGGCCCAAACACCCTACAGCTACAAGTGCACTACCAACCTGGCCATCTAGGAATGTCAAGGGTAGTATGGGCTGTCATTTAAGAACTAACAAATGAGCACTTGAACCTTCTGCCCTATGTGAAAACAGGAACCTGAATATTTTCCCTGACCAACTACTGAATCTCTAGACACTTTCACAGACAGCTCTCTGTCTGCCATTATCAAAAACTTCATGCTAAGGGATCTCTGTCCTCTCTTCAAACACTTTCATACAAAGCCTTACAGCTGCATCCTACTATATGTCCTGAAAAAAATTTCTCAATCCATGTATTTGCTAGGTTTATGTGTGGTTGGTAGGGCTAAGTTATTCACATTTCAATTTACTGCATAAGCTTTCAAGTTTCCACGCTCCAATAGAGTGCATCAGAGCTCTGAAGCTTAGGGGGAAAAAGCAGCTACGTGAGGATTGTAATGTCAAAAGGCTCATTTCTCTATTTCCATATTTGTCTTCTAATCTTGACATAAACCCTCCAAAATTCTCCATTCGTCTAAAATGTTCACAAATTAGCAAACAGTTTGTTTTTTTAATCTTTATTATGCTGAAACACCGGTATTGTCTTTATTGATCTAAAAGTTGAACAGCAATTGTTCCACCCACAAAATCACCCTAACAGCTAGGGGCGGGAATACAACTTTCAATAACTATTAAAAGCATTTCAAAAATCTGGAAATCCATCTGAAGTTGGCTTTACCAATGCATTTAGCTATTCTACATCATGCAGAATCCATATCAATAACATTACCTTGTATCAAGTATTGCTCCTTGTCATTGATATACATTAAACAATATGCACTGGCGTTCCTGTAACCACCAAAAGAGTCCCGTTCCAACTCTTCCCAAGTTGACTTTGTCACAGAAATATCATTATATTTCATCCATCTGCTCTGGTGGTGGTCATAAATATATGCCCAATAGTGTCCTGCATTCGCTTGACCCTCATGAACTAGCACAGCATGCAACCTATAAGGAACCTTAAAAAAACAAAACAGAAAATACAACAAATGTCAAACCCACCTTGACAGAATTCAGTTCCTATTGTATGCCAGCAATAATTGCTACACGAAATAAAAGTAACTAAAGTTAATCAGGATCAAAACACAATACAGCTGAAAAACAAATGAGCAAAACTAGCGACTCACTAAGCATAAGGACTTGGAACTATGTCACTTACCACTACTAGTTACAGGAGATCTTAAAAATATTAGTCAGTGTAGAACATAAATGTCTACTCTGCTGTCTTTACTGCCAGGCACAGTTTTTCTTAATTCCTTAATATTCCTACCTTCACTGTATATACAAAAAAAAAACCCTCAAATAAGTCAGCCTTGACTGTCTGTGATTTGCTTCAGTTGCAACCTGGCAAACCTGTCAAAAAGTCTGGAAAGGCACATGCAAATTCAAGATAATAAACTCAGTGTTTTCTGTGTGACAGTAAGAGAATTTATTGAAATTAAATATCTGTGAGTTAAATATTTCAGTTACCCAAAAATAAAATTCCTACAGTAGAATAGGAACACAGCTGTTTTCCAGTATTTTAAATGCATCATAAAAAGCACTGCTAAGTAAAGCATGGAAGACCTGAAGAGGTCCTGTCCTCTTCCTGAGGTAAAGGAAGATAGCAGTTTCTAGGATCACTATAAAAAGAATTCCAGGCTACATTTGTAAACCAACAAGAAAGAAGACTGGGAATCTAAGTAGCTGGAACTCTGAAGGAGAGAGAGAAGCAGAATGAATGAGTTCTTCCTTCCTTATAAGTCTTTTGAAAAATCTCAGTGATTGCCTCATTTTAACCTGCTAGAACAGCACATGCAACATAAAAGGGAAAACTGAGCTTCCCTGCTAGGCTCAGTGTGCCTGAATGACAACACCTCAGCTGGGATGAAAAACCCAAAACCAGCTTGTACTGATGGCACAATCTGGACTGAAGACAAAGTCTCTTTAACTCAAGGTGTACTCAGTACTTTCTGCAAATACTGTTTGAGTACTGCAACAATCATAGATACACACAGAACTGTGACTTGAGAAACTCCTTGAAGTTATTTTTAACTTGATAATTTTCTTCCAGGCTATATGTAAGTGCTGGAGATTTTGCAACTCCCCTTGAACTGTAAAGCTGAGTGACTGCACAGAAGCTGGAATCAAACATCCTGTCATTCCAGAGACCAAACTGTACTCTAAACCTCCCAAACACAAGAAGAATACACAGAAGAAATCCTGGAAAGTCCTTAAATCTGAATGCTCTGGGGTTTTTAACATTGGTTATTAAACCAGTGTGAAAGCCTCCTTAAAATGACGGCAAGCCTGTGTATATGCACAAAAAATGTATGCAGATCCTGATTTCAAAAAAAGGTGTCTCTTTAGACTCTGAGAAAATAAAACTTTCTCACCTTAAAATCAGGCATTAAAAATCCCCACTGAACTTAAATTGTTTAACTTAAAACCATGCTAACTGGGTCAGCTTGAGTCTGTGACCAGGGGACAGGTGAGCTCAGTGCCAACAGGCATCTCTTGTGATTAGCCATTGTATCAACAGTAATCAACAGTACAAAGCAACACAAACATAGGTGGCATTAAACTACTTAGTTTACACTTAGTACTCGTGAACCAGGGATGAAGCTTCACCAACCCCATCAGGTGTAGCTACAGAGCAGGCATGTCAAAGCTGCTATACCCAAAATGAACTCCCACAAAAAAACAGTTGTGTCTCTTTCCCAGCAGGAAGTTCAAAGAAGGAAGGAAATAAATAAGCAGCTGATGAAACATTCATTCAGGAAAATGAAACAACAAAGATTTCGGGAATGTATTTCATATGACCATTTGACAAAGGTTTTATGGATTACTGTAGTCTCCTTAGAATCAAGAACAAAGGGAGAAGACAAAGAGCTTCTTAAATAGTCCATAAATATAGTAGAGAGCATCCTGCAAATATTAAAGGTCCATCTTAAAAATGTGCCTAATTTTATGTGTCTAGAACTTGACTTGCAAGAGAAAAGCTTTCCATCCTGCAATTGTATTGTGTAGAGAGAAACATCAATACTGTGAAACTGCTACCAGGGATAGGGCTATCAAACCATCCAGAGACAGAGATAGGTAGGGAAAAGTAGATAGTTGTGTGTATCTGCCTCCTTCCTATCGTGCCAAAACAGCCACAGGAACAAATCAACCGAGCTGCAAAAGGGCAGCTTCACTTCCAGCCTGTGATTTCAGATGGGTTCAGCACCTACTTAGTGTTTTACTGAGTAATCTCCTTTTCCTTTTGTAATGACAGCTGACTAGTATGTTTGCTAGCCAGAGGTATTTCCTCCTGCAACACCTAAGCCAGCACAGGTAGACAACTAGGATGCAAGTTACCAAATTAATTAATTTTACTGTTAGATGACATGTAGCCTGTGGCCTTCTTGTTATAACCTGAGTATTAAGGAAAAAAAAGTGCCTGCCAGTAGCAAGCTTAAAGAAAGTAATCTAGGCAAATCTGCCTGAAATCCTTAACATCAGAGTTCAGCTGCCAGGAACTATTACAAGCCATGTACAAAATGAAAACATACCTCAAGGAAAACTGTAAGCTGAACAGATCTTACTTGGAATGAAAATAGTTATTTTTACTAACAGAAAGTAACAGAGGAAGTAATCCTTAACCTTAAAACCTGTCAGAGTGAGAGAACATGAGTATGTGAACATAAGAAACGGCAGAGGAGCCACAACTCCACAGTAAAACATTCTAAAAACACTGTTCAGATTACACAGAATGAGAATTTGCTAAAAAACAGCTTAGACTAATAATCAGAGTTGTGAGTGATACCCAATCTAGACAGAGTTTTAAAAAACCAAAACAAACAACAACAAAAATCCAAGCCAACAACAACAAAACTTGGAATTAACTACAAATCAATGTCAGAAGCCTTCAATTTCCACATATTAGCATGGAAGCTGCAATACACAGTTGCAGTAAGCAGCAAAGTAAACAGTACTTTCCTGTGTCTAATGCTTCACCACCTTAAAGCCATAAGGTTACTGAGCAATATGGGCAAATCAGGGCAAGAAAATTTTGTGCAAATGTGCATTCAGGTAAAAAATGGGGATCAGAAATAGAACATATCTGTTCTTTTCATCACAGTTGCTTGAATTTAAGCATGTCACCTGTAAAATATTGTAATGCTGTCTTTCATCTGACTGTGCACAAAGTAAAGGGCTTGCAAAAGCCATTATGACTTTCCATTGAAATTTCCCAAAACACTACATAATTACTACACACTTGCTGTTTTCAAGCATCAAAGAACTTTTAAAAAGTGCCAAAAAGGATCTATTTTTAATTATCTCACACCAAAACTGTACTTACTTGGACCATTGTTTTGTCAGAGTACATCAATTCAATTGTCCGATGTATTCTAGATATACTTTCTTGTAAATCTGAAAGACAAAGAGAAGAAAGAACCTCTCTTCCACAAGGCTGCATAATTGCACATGGCTGCATCTTTATTTTCTCTCACAAAAACCCAAACAGGGGTGTGTTTCACAAGTGCTACCATTTATCTACATGCCAAACACTAAACCTTCCTGGATGATTTCCCCACCTTGCACAAATCCCTCCCTACAGGCAAATGCATTCCCCAGTGTGGCATTACCTCTTGTGTCATTCTCTACTTCAGTCCTCCAGCGATGCAAACAGCCCTCCAGGACAGAGAGCTCCTCCTCCGTGATGTGCCTTGGTGCCGGATGCATCGGCAGGTCAGGTGGAATCCGTGATTGTGTGAATGGTTTATGTATTACTGATCTTTGTACAGGAGATGTGCTTGGGACATCTGAAGATGAAGGCCCCTGCTGCTCTATTGTGCTGCATTCATTCAAAACATGAAATATAAAAATCGAATCATCACACAGACAGACTAAAAGTTACACCATAAAAACAAGCTTTTCATCTGAAAATGGGCATTTTAAAGGCAACAATTTCCTACAGTGCAATCCGGAACAGGTAACTACAATAGGGAATTAGTATGTAAATTCTGAAAGCTTTGTGGTGTGTTACATCAACAATAGAGTTTGCTTTATTTGAAACACTACTGAACAATTTCAAATCACATCATACACGTAAATAACTGCGGTTTGAAACATTTACAATTAAATGGCAGAGAGAAATCACAGAAGTTTGTCTTATGGCCCACTGACCATAAAACCCAATAAGCATAAGTTCTCAGTTTAATAACTTCTCAATGTGTCTTATGCCTAGCGGACATACTTTTTCTAATGTCCTATCTACAACTTAAGTTAGCTGAACAGCAATAATGAAGGGACCTCTGATATTTATGGCACACTGGAAATGCACTACCTAACTGATCTAAATTTGTTCCAAACCACTCTAAGTCAAGCTGCAAAGCAGCCATCCTAGGAGAATTCTTCAAGAGCAGCAGAATAATGAAAATGAAGACCTGTAACAGATTTTTTTCTTCCAATCAACAAGATCACCTATATATAATTACACTGCAGAACAGGAATCTGAAAATCTTCCTTGCAAGCTACTGAATTCTTGTGTACAGCATCATGATACAGCCTGAGGAACCTGGATCCTTCAGGAGTTTAGAAAGTTCTGAGAAGTTTAACAGCTGAAATTGTTACTCCATGTAACATACTGTGGTGTTTCTGTGGATGGACAAAAAAGCCACAATACTTAGATTTCTACAGAACAAACTTGCTGCATAGGAGTTTGAACACTGTATTACTTTTGATATTGCATTTCATGCAAGCAATGGTAACTTTTAAAAGTTTGTCTTCTCAATCATCATGATTTCTGCTGGCATTATATCAGTAAGACATTTGATATATTTTTTAAGTTTTTTTGGATTAATGTACCTCTCTGAACAATAAATTTAAACTTGACTGACCCAGAAGACAGAACCTACTGTCCAAATACTACATACAAAGCTATGTTACAAACTGTTATAAACTCCACTTGTCCGAAGTTATACTCTATTACCATAGAATTATTTAGGTTGGAGAAAACTTCTAAGATGATCAAATCCAACCATTAACCCAGCACTGTCAAGTCAACCACTAAACCATGTCCCTCAGTGCCACATCTACACGTATTTTAAATACCTCCAGGGATGACTCCACCACTGCCCTAGGCAGCCTGTTCCAATCTGTGACAGCCCTTTCTCTGAAGAAATGTTTCTTAGTATTCAATCTAAACCTGCTCTAGTGCAACTTGAGGCCCATTCCTTGTGTTCTGCCACTTGTTACTTGGAAGAAGAGCCCAATCCCACCTGGCTCCACCCTCCTGTCAGGGAGTTGCAGGGAGTTGTCAGAGGTTCCCCCTGAGCCTCCTTTTCTCCAGGCTGAGCCCCCCCAGCTCCCTCAGCTGCTCCTCATCAGACTTGTGCTCCAGACCCTTCCCCAGCTCTGTTCCCGTCTCTGGACATGTTCCAGCACCTGCATGTTCTTCTTGCAGTGAGGGGCCCAGAACTGGACACAGGACTGGTGGTGTGGCCTCAGCAGTGCCCAGCACAGGGGACAGTCACTGCCCTGGTCCTGCTGCCACACCACTGCTGATACAGGCCAGGTGCCACTGGCCCTCTTGGCTACCTCAGCCACTGACCACCATCCCCAGGTCCTTTTCTGCTGGGCATCATCTGCAAACTGACTGAGTGTACACTCAATCCCCTATACTGAGTTACTAGCTTAAATAGAGAGAAAAACAACATTAATGGACATTTATGTCTCTGGTACTTTAGCTACTCTGCATTCAACAAGCCAGATTATTAGGTTCCTGACAAACTTGGTAAGATATGCAAACTGCATGGCAGAAAAGGAGCTTAGCTCCCAGGCAAGAAGTAAAGAGATAAACTGCACACCAGAAACCTTGACACTATGCAGCACATACACACTGCCCAATTCAGATTCTTAAACAATACACATGGGAATCAGTGTCCTCACCAGATCTTCTGTCTACTTAGAATTGTAGATCAAAGTGGGCTGTGCTTGAAAATGGTAATCTCCTTGTGAAGACATTTTTGTAAGCGCATGAGACATTAGGTCATTAACATTTCTGTTTATTTAAGCCTGCTGTGCTGAAAGAAAAGAGCAGAAACTTTACGCCCCTTAGGAGACCCCTGCTTTTATTGATCTGGTGAACAAAGCAGCTGAATGTGCTCCCTCTGTCCCAGAGGCTGGTTTGCTCTGGCCTCTGCCCTAGGGAGCAGGAGGCAGCCCTTACCTGGGGGGGATCTGTGGTGGCAGTGTGCCGCTGGTGGGGGCACTGGCACCCAGGTCATCCACGGGGGACGTGCACACCGGCTTGCTGGAGGCAAACTCCAGGGCATACTGCAGGACATCTACCAAGGGGAATCGTTTAGGACCAGAACCATAGCTTAAATATCTGTTAACCACAAAACGTATTAATGCCATGACTCACAGATACAAAAAAA
>VXAC01007801.1:717505-778972 GCA_013399225.1 Rhipidura dahli
AAAAAAAAAAAAAAAAGTAAAAAAAATTTCTTTTTTTTTTTTGGTTGACTGCAATTAATTAAAGCAAGCCTTTCCTAGCATGTTTCATGAATCAGAATTACAGAATAGACAGATTACAAAGAAAGGAGAAAAGAAAAGAGATATAGAAAGGAAATCTCAAGTAAATAACTATATTCAAAGTACGTAATTGCAAAGAGCTGTTCCATGTAGCCTATAATACTATTTGCATTTACACAGTTAACTATAGTACCGTTCTAATCTCTGCTGTAAAACTGTGAGGTACTCTTTGAGTCTCTTGATTTCATCTCGTTTAATTCTTGTTATTTCTCTGTTTTTGTGCATATACCTGTAAAACATGAAATTTAGAAAGTAGTGTCAGCCCACAGTATCCCAACAGTGAAACTGAGGCCTGTCCCCATCAACCACACTGCACATAAAAGTTCACACCCTCTAGAACCTACAACACACCTCAGCACTAAAACTGAACTGAGAAGAAAATAAGCCTTCCCTTCCACAACTTTCAGATGATGCTTTTTCACCAGTATCAAAAGCTCTGTTCATATCATGGATGACAAACATGTATCAGAAAGCTACTATTAGAGAAAGTCTAAATTAAAACAGTTCAAGTAGTAACCACAGAGTAACACTCCTCTTTCATTATTTAGGCTCACAAAACAACATTCAGCACCTAACTGAAAGCCATCCTGGTATTTCTGCTTTACAGAGAAACTGCATGCACCCATGCTGAAAATTGACTGCATGTTTGAAGAGTATCTGGAACACCAAAAAATACCCAACTTGTCATCCTCTTTCCCAAATGGACCCATAAACTGTGTGATTTTTCAGAGCATTTTGCCTGTGTACAGAAGTACCTAACAATAAATGAAAGTGGAAGCAGGTTTTTGACACAAAGGAGCAGTATGTCTTAAATTGTTATCTATGTGTATTTTCTGAAACAGATGAAACCCATGAAAACTCTAACTTGTAAAAATAGAACATAAATTTACTGTGATTTAGGTGAGCATGAAACACATCATAAACTTTAACAAACTCACAAGATTTATTTTATGTTCACACTAGGATTTTGTTGATAATATTATACCGTACCTGTCTAGATACAAAATTGGAGGAAATTCTAATTTGTTGTGTATCTTCTCTGGTCTCCCCAAAGCCTGATTAAATTCAAATCTTGATAGCTCAAAAGTTAAGACAGGAGGAAGCTCTGTGAACCAGTGCTAGATAAAAAAAAAACCAAAACAAACAAGAAATCCCTAAGATTAATGCCTTCCAATCGCAGAAATTCAGTAATAACGGTACAATACCTGCAGCCTAGCACAGCTGTGAGAGAAATTGGTTTTAGAGGGTGGGTCAGCAAAAATTTTCCCAAGTTCTCATCTTCTCCCTTCACTGTAAATGCAGACCATTTGTTGCCCATGGTGCATCAAAGCTTTACTTTTTTCCACCAGAGGAGGCAGAAAGGCTTGTAACACTCACATTTATCTCACTCATAAGGAAGTAGGCTCATGCAGGAACCTACCTGCCTGGCCAGCTGTTCTGTTCTCTGAACTCCTCAGTGACATGAAAGGGTTGTTTACACTGCTAGCAAGTGCTCTTCCTGCTACAGTTCTCCCAGACTCAACTTCCTGATGCCTTCATTCACCTGCTATCATTCAAAGTCTCTAATGACCTCCTCTGAAACAGGATCAGCGAGTGTTTGACATTTCCTCCATATTGACAGGTTGAAGTTTCTACTCACGTCTCTAATCACTGCTATCATCATCTTATCACATTTGACTACTCAGTAGAGGTCTATCCACATAGTCCTCATTTCCTTTTTTACATACATTGTTTCTCAACTACAATACAAATCCAGCTCCAGTTCCAGCACTGGAGATCTTTTTTTTCCTCTCCATTCTCAAACATAACAACCGCAACCATTTAATAACTTTTGAGTGTCCAATCATCACCCAAAGTTTCTCTGATTGCTGCAGACACCACTGGCACATATTTGTCATCAATGCCATAGCCCAGATGTGGCATTTGACTCAGAGCTCACTTCAAGTTCTCCTATCCAGCCAAATGTCTTGAATACAACACCTGGCAACCAGCCTTTTCTTCCTGTGCTCATGGCTAAAATTGTCTTGAAGCAGGATTTAAATTCCTCAGGACAGGGAATCTCCTTTTTCTGTTCCTACATTAGCTCACTTGCTGACATCCTGCTCTGTGACTGAAGCTTTTAGGCACCGTGATAACAATAGTAATAATAATAATAACAGTGAACAAGCTAAATACCCCATTAGAGGCAACAGTGGGAATAACAAAAAAAAAAGGAATGTTACTTTGAGGATCAGCTAAGACAGATCATGTTAAAGCTACAAAAAATTCAGAGTTCTTTAACACTTCCAAACATTCCAGTACATTGAAACATCTCTCAGGCATTGTATTTAATCATAATGACTAAAAGAAGCAATATCAGTATGCATTATTTCAAGGAAACATAACCAATTTACTTGGCCTGGGTAATAATGCTGCAATGTTTTTCTAGAATAGGACTTAATACATTACTTTTCTTGGTTTTCCACCACTGTCAGTCTGTCATATGACTATTTCACTTCTATATACACATGCTAAGAAGCCAAGCTGAGAATTTCACAGAATTCAAAGCTTAACAGTATAGACCTGTACATCACTATCCTGTTTCCCAGTTTCCCAACATTATGAGTTAAAAAGCCTCAAAACCAAGCCAATAAACCCCACAACACCCAAGTCTGACATTTCCAGTCAAGCATTTATAACAGACCTAGCATTTTATGCATGAATACACACAGGTTTTAACCTCAACTTCGTAAGATGAACAATTGGGCTCTTGTAGCAGATACATAAAAGGTTTCACCCGGCATGAAGAAACTCAACTTGGGATTGCATCAAGAAATTTATGAGATTTTGTTTTCTTTAAATTATATGTCAGAAAATATGCTCATTGTAAAAGGGATGATATAAAACATTTGTTGTAAAACGCAAAATTGGCACCAGAACTTCAGACTGGAGGATGATTTCAGTGTGTGCCACTAGGCTTCACAATTAAACCCTGTGTGTACTACGATATGATTAAAGGAAGCAAAACTTCATTACTGCAAAGATTGACATCAAGGAAGAAATTATACCTAATTTTTTACGCAAGAGGGAAAAAACCTCCTACGATTTCTCATCTTTAAAATAACTGATGAAACATGAACAGCTATGTAAAGAGCAGCAGCTCAGCCTTTACAGGCAATGAGGATTCCCATATATACAGCAGGTGCCATGAACCAGAAAAACCAGACATGAAACCCAAAGAAAAATAAAGGACACTACAAAAACATCCCAAGAGAAGTCCACAGAAGCACTTAACTCACCTCCTGGCCAGACTTTGCAGAGTTTTCTGAATGGAGAGATTCAATTTCCCCTTCAATCATTGCAGCTTCTAGGCACTCATGCAGATCTTTAAAGCCATTAACCTGCAGTGGATACTGGCCAAACATTTCTGTGTTTTCAAATTTTTTACCTTCACATGAAAAATTAAACAGATAATGTTTTAGAAACAAACATTTACCTTGAAAAAAATCCTATCTATCCTAGGTCAATTGACCTAGTCTACTGAACTATACCCACATTTTCTTATTGAACAATTTAATTATATGTCCGAAGACAATTTATAGAAAAATGTTGCTCAAACAATGTTGCAAATTACTGTATTTTCCTCTTCATCCCATTTTTTATATTGTTATAGCATCATTTGGTAAGAAGCAAATTCAAAATTACTTGGCAGCACTGACGTATGGGAAGTTTTACACAAATAAATCAAAGTCCTCCTCCTGCAGATAGGAGTTTAATAATACAAACGTATATTGTATCAGGAAAGTCAGTGGAATTGCTAGTATGAAAGAGACCTTTGTGTAAGTACATTTTGCAGGAATAAACCACAAAAGAGAACATTCATGATTTCTGTCCTGAAAACAAGATTATAATTTGGTAACAGTGTATAAAGATGTAAGTGCAAACATGACGAGAATACGGGGGACAAGTGATTTCAACATAGAATTTCAATTTATTTCAACCTAAAGCCAGTAACAAGTCTTGCATCTCGTAGTTTCTTTTCATTATTTGATTTTTACATATCAGTATGTTAAAATGAGAATGTAAGGGATGCAAGTAGATAAATATAAAGGAGCAAGAATGCTAGGTCCTAGTCAGAAATCTGCAGAATGGTTCTGAAATGTCACAACAACTCACTAGAAACATGTTCAAAGTCACAAAGCCTGGAAGCCTTTCAAAAGACTATACCTGCTTCATTCAAATGCAA
The DNA here is from genome assembly GCA_013399225.1 of Rhipidura dahli. Taxonomy (NCBI): domain Eukaryota; kingdom Metazoa; phylum Chordata; class Aves; order Passeriformes; family Rhipiduridae; genus Rhipidura; species Rhipidura dahli. Next base: position 721,848 of record VXAC01007801.1, read on the forward strand.
AAGTCATTCATTTGGACGGGGCTGGGGGGGTGGGCAGAATTACCAACATTAAAAAGATTCAAAAATATTTTCATGGCCTCTCGGAAATAGAGAACAGTACAATTCTGCAGATCCACTAACTACGTACCGATAAGATAAAGGGAAGCTTGTTGTACAGTCTCTTCCTCCTTAGTGCTCTCTCTGACACTAACCTTGAGCAGGTTTCCACTGACTTGTTTTGCAACAACGTGTACTTTTAGGAGGGTGAGTTTTCCATATTAGAAATTGTGCAGAACGAAATGCAATAATGAAGTTTTAAATTGCATTAAATGAATCAGAGAGAGCATAAGAACAGCTCAGTGAAATATATTCTCTTGCCTTCTGTACTCTGTTAGTAAGCAGTAACAGCACCCTCATAATTTCTTCCAAGCATTTTCTCCTCAGTATTTCACCCCAGCTTCTGTTTTCATAACCTTCAGGAGCTGAGTGTATGTTTTCAGTGCAGCAGTCTCTGTGGATCCCTGCAGCTCACTGCATTTCTCTTCAGTCTCATACTTGACAAACCATATTTGTCACAGACAAACATATGTATGTGTGCTCTCCACATCTGCTTCTGCAGAAGTGGCTAAAATCCTACCACTGCATTGGCACCTGTGTGCTTGGACAAGCACTGAGCACACATGACCAGAGAAGTCCAACTAAATTCCAATGCATACCTTCAAGTACACCTACAGCTAGAAATCGTCCATAAAACAGCTCCACCATTGGGTTCTTTGGTTTCTCTCCATCCCTAAAAAACAGGAACCATGTTAGTGCACAAAAAAAAAAAAAATCAAAGTCAGAGCTACAACCTTTGATTTATAAAACTATGAACAGAGTATTCTGAATTCATTATAGAAATGTTGCCCACTTCACTGTTAATTTATTTTTGTACTTTCCTCTAATAACAATGATTCGGGTATTTGCAGGGGAACGTATATTCTGAAAACTAATTTTCAGAAGTATTTCATTGTAGAACAATCTATGCAAATCAGATTTAATTAATGAGTGGTTAAAGTGGACAAAACCCTTGTAAAAACTACTTCTTGCAACATCCTAGAAAGAATTATACATTCAAAAGAGTTTCCAGATAGTCATTAATACAATCAATGAGTATTCACTCCTGAGATGAGAAAGAGGAGGGAGGTTTTGAAGTATTTCAACTACAAGATCAAAACCAAAATGACATTCAAATAAAAAAAAGCCTAATTGATTATCTACAAAACATTTCTACTCTATATACTCTTCATTAAGCTAGACTGCTAACATGAAATAAGAGGGTGAAAAAAGACAACTCATAGAAAAACCTAAAAGTCTTGACATGTATGGAAAAAAACACACTCGAACTAAAATGAGCTACAGAGTCAACATTTTTTCAGCCATACAGAAAAGTGCATTTTTGGTCATTTGGTTTGCTTTTCTCTCATCCAAATGTTCAACATGCAGAAAAAAATCTTACCTTTCTTCTTCAGCTTTAATTTGGAAGGCATCTTCTAGCCAATCTAATAATTTGTGTGTGAATTCACTAACATCTTGCTGTTAAAAAAGATAAAGTGATCAGGTCACATATGTAATAGAGCACAATGAAGTGTCACCTTACAAGACCTGTTTAGCAGAAATCCCTCACCCTCCATCAGCGTTCCAAAACTGCACCATGTCCAAGACTATGTCATGATTGTTTTTTTATGAGTGGCTCTGGTGTTCCTCAGCAGTGACACTGTGCTGTGATCCTTGTTACTTGGGCTCAGCTTTCACACCATGCAAGTCCAAAGGCATCTTGTGAATCCCATTGTTCAAACCCTTTGGTATCTAACAAGTGGGGACTAATATTACTTCCATCCAGCACTAAATTCAGTGTGCTGTTGTAATAAACACCTCAGCCACATAACCTCATGTGGGAAAACAAAGTATCTGAAGAAACAAAATGTTTCTTAAAAAAACGCAGAATATGCACATTATGATTTGGGTAATAAACTTGAATAGGAATATTTAGATGCTCCAAAACAACATCTAAACAAGCAGTATAATAGAACTGGTACCAGCACTGGATGTACTGTTAGATCAGAAGAGTATTTTTCTTTCAAAACCCCCAGACTTAGAAGCTAAACTAAATCCTGAAGGCAAGAATGTTGAACTATTAGTTAATTTCTATGATAATAGAAGAAAGTGCATTGAATAAAATAGTTCTGTTGTCTGGAATATTTTTTTTAGCCTTTCTAATAAAAGTAACTAGAAATTACATAATAGTGTAGGAAAAGCTCAAAGACTACAATAATAAGAAGTTGTTTTTCTGTGGACATTTTGAAATTCTGTTGTCCACTGTAAGTATTTCCTAGTACAATATAACTGTATGAAAACATGCATAAACTTGATTGAAAATACATGGAAATTACCTGTTGGGAATCATTTGATTTAAAAGCATCTTTAAGGATTTCAACTGCTCTTGATGGATCAACATATTTTCGCTTTGAACCAACTAGAAGTGCAAACAGGTACCTCAATTCCCGCATGAAAGGCAGATTCCTATGTTCCTGTATGTGAAGAATGAAAATATTTAACAAAGTGATAAGAGAAATCTACTGTACAGAAATGTTACCCAATAAACTGACTGTGTAATGCCATAATAATATATAAGGTTACTTGTAGTACTACCAAGGTAGTGCTATATGCCTTTTACTTGTCGGTATTACAAAATAATGCAGTTCTCTGGCAAGAAAATTACATTTCAGAAACTAAAAGCTCCCTGGAATCATATCTAGATGATGCTGTTTGTCTTGAAATGGGCCTGAATTGACAGCTGGACAAGCAGAGTTGCATTTAGGACAGAAATGTTTCTCTCAAGACTTACAAAGCCTTAAGTAACACACTGCAACAATATGCATTATTTTATTGAAATTAGTATTCCTCTATACCTCTAGCAGAATTTCTTGTGAGCCTAGACACTATTCAGCACCTTTTTTTAAGCTTATTTTTTACTGAAGACTAAATTTCTAAGGCCTACGTTAACCTTTATTATTTCTCTTGACACAAGTAAAATAGCTTGCTCTCCTTTCTACCTAATTTTGAAGTACAGTTCATGTGACTATGACATTCTTTTTCTGGTTTCCAGATGAGAAGAAATAACTTTCTGCTTGTATAATGAAAAACAAATAAACTGAAACACGAATACCATAGATTTAATCACAGGTTACCAGTACTGTGGAGATTGGATATCTACTCCTCAGTAGATTGTTGGCAAATGCATGTGAAATTAAACCCCATGTAATATCCACTTGTATTAAGAACAAAGTATCATTCAAAGGCAGCACAGATGTCAGATGCTGGTCAAACTGGAATTGCTTGATGATAAACTATTTCACATGCTCATTGAACAGGAGACTTTTTTAGTCACTCCTGTGTCAATCCAGTAGACATAAATCTTTTCGTATGTAAAATTTGGTTTATTTTAGCTTTAAAAACTGCACAGTAAATTCAATGTGTTCCACATAATACCTAGAAAATACTTCTAGTCAAGTAAATATCTGAATTTAACTGGCTCTTCTAAGTCCTCTCTGCAGTTATAAACACTGTTCACAGAAGAGGCTGAAGACTTCATGTGTCATCCTAATTCAGCATTAAATCATTCTAATTTAAGAATAAAATCAGTGTCCCATTAAAATACTTAAAACACTATATAACAAAAGAAGGAAACAAAAAAGTTGTATGTACCTTGCTGTTTTCATAAAGTGATCTATTCAAATGAATAGAATTTCAAATTTGAGATAACATTTTATCAAGATGCTTCCATACTGGTGATAATACAATAATAATATAAATTATTAACCACAGGATACTCTAGGTCTTACCTTCTTTTTGTTAAATCTGAAGTACATAGGCATTATTATAATGTGCATAGTACATTACTGCATTACCCAAATTTACACTACTCATTTGGCTGAGTTTTAGCCATACTTGGAGCCTTAAGTTGAACAACTGGCTACCAATGTCAGTAGGATTACTCAGAACAAATAACTACAAAGGCTACCAAAGTTCTCTAAAATTAGGGAAACTCTTGCTGCTTTTTGAAAAAGCTGCGTTTAATGCATTAGACATGATCTTTGATGAGAACAAACCCTAAATCTTCAAAATAAGGTGGGCCAGTCCCCAAGATAAGGTACTGAGTTCCACAAAAGGACTTGCACATTAAAATGAAGAACTGGTTAAGTGATCACAGCACAGCATACAGCTCTCGCCTCTTAAGCATCCTGTACACCAACACAAAAAAACCCCCTAAACTCAGTTTTAACTAAACACTGCATGGAAATCTCATAATCTAAGACCATTATGCATTTTATCACCTATCCTGCCCAAATAAATTATTTCTTAATACGTGTTGGAATAACTTGCTATTATAAATGCTTTTAAAGCAGTCCACATATTTAATACATGGCAAACATTCATTGTGGCCAATCAGTTTACCAGGAGAGTGAGATAATGACAATATTACAATAATATCAGAACAGGCGGAAGGATGTGCTAACCTGTAGCACAGTAACCCCTTTCCTCTGATAACAAAATGTTTCCTGAAGATATCACTGAGGCCAAATATTCAGCTGGTCTCAAGGCGTACAGCAAAAAGATCTGTTCATGTGACAGTAAAAGCTAAGAGAATTGGGACAGCAAAGAAGCTGCAGTAACCATAGAAAACTGCATTTGTTTTACAGAAGGAAACCAAGGAAGAAAAATTATTTTCAAATTAAAAAGAGCAAGATCAAATTGGAAATTTTAAGTGTGTGCCCAAATCCAGAAAATCAAAGACCAATTATCTGAGACAAATAGGGTGGGGCTGTTGTTTATTGAGGGTTTTTTGAAGTAAAATTTTACACCAATGACTTCTGGATTAAAAATTTACATGCCCAATTATTCATAGCATTTAGAAATAATGTATTGATGGGAAAGAACACCCTGCTCTGCAATATTCCCTGAAGTACAACCACATGCTTCAATGCTAAATCAAGAGATTGTCATGACCCCAGCATTAACTCTAATTCCCACCAACTGGAAGAACAACAGGATGTAAACCCAAGTATTCAAAATCTGGGATTATTAAAACATGTCCTTTATCAGCAAGGAAATTTGATCCTCGAGTATGTCAGTCATATGTGGTAGTTAATATTAGAACAAAAATTTTAAAAAAACCCCAAAACTAAGGCAAAATAGTTTTAAAATAAGTAAGCAGTCTGAAGTGAATTCCAGGGCTTTTTTTTTTTTTAATTGTCAACTGGTAATTTGTATTACAACTTTTTATCAATTTGCCTCTAATTGCCTTCACTTATAAAGAAATAAATGCACCATATTTGGGGGCATACATGGTTATGTCTTCTATCTAAATTCCAACTAGTGAAGTGAACCCTTATCCTAATCCTTTTTCAGCTGTAGATAAGACAGATGAGTACACCAAGTAATAACGTTACTTCATTCTGGAATGAAAGGAGAGCACACAAACCACTGCCAGAGATTCTTTCAACAAAGCCTGCAGAAAGCAAGGTTTCTGCACAAATCCATGCACTTGCCCGGCATCACACCATTTCACACAAACCTTTCATTGCCTGTCATGGTCAGAATTTCTAAAATATAACACTTTGGAATTGCTAAAGGCATTTGGCTGGAAGTGTCAATGCTTGGGCAAGATGTTTTTGTCAACAACACAACAACAGCTTCTTATTAGCTATTTCATACTACCTTCTAGATGGCAATTATGTTTTACATGCTGAAAAATGAACACAGAATTTCTGCATACTGAAGGATATTACTAAAACAAATCATATGATGTAAAATTAAACAGTGAGCAGAAAGTCAATCTAAAAATAAAAAAAAATTAGTACAACTCTTTGGTAAAGCATGACTTTCTTATTACAGTATACTGCTCCATCCCCACCTTGTGTTGGGAACACTACCCATGTTTTATTTTCACACCAATCTCATGACCTAATGCAAACACGCTTTCCTACCAAAAGATGTGACTTCTCGCACTTTGAATGTGGTGCAGAAAGAAGGGGGCAGGGTAGGGAAGAAATTATCCAGTCCTGACTGAACATTCAACTTCCCTTTTATGGTACATACCCAGAGGTTTAGAAAATGGACACTGTCTTCCCTTTGTCTGTTTTCTTTTGCTTCTCTAATTACAGCTCTTACTTTTGCTAGTGAACATTCCAGACAAGCCTGAAGGGACAAACAACTAAGAACAGGCTGACAACACACTCCCTTCTTTAAATCTGACAGAAAGGGGCAAGAGACAAAAGTCTAATTAATTGTGAGGGTGGTGAGGAACTGGAACAGGATGCCCAGAGAAGCTGTGGATGCCCCATCCCTGGAAGTGTTCAAGGCCAGGCTGGATGGAGCTCTGAGCAACCCAGTCTGGTGGAAGGTGCCCCTGTCCAGGGCACAGGGGTTGGAACTAAGTCATCTTTAAGGTTCCTCTCAAACTAAACCATTCCATGATTTCTGGATGTGCAAAAATTCATTGCTTTGTAAGTCCTTGCTAAAAATCAGGCTACCAAGTGTCTTCACATTTCATACAGCCACTTCCTTTTCCCATTTCTTCCTTTCCATTTCTCAGCATAGAAACCTAAGGGCCCCCATTATATCTCTCCTCAAAGGATACCCACAAAGGAAGAAAAACTGGTCTGTTTTGTCCCTCACTCCATGATCATCCCCCCCGGCCAGTCTGAAGTGACAAGAAACCTAAGCCAAGGCCCTCCCCTCCCAAAGTACCAGGATAAACATGAGAAAATTTATGTTTATAATCACCTCCTGAAAAAGCCAGAAGCAGCAAGCTAATAACCAAAAACGCAATCTCAGATCATGAGTGGGAGGGAACTGGAATAAAATACATTTTCTAAGACAAGCTACATGCACATGAGAAATGTTCTGCCTCTCTCAGCACCCTGCCCCATACTCTGCTAGGAGGCTGATGCCATTTATGTAATATCCACAACAGGAAGCTCAGAGAACTGTTAATTGGCATCTCTAAAACCCACGTTGACTTGAGCTTGAGAACAGTGGAAAATTCAAATACAAGACAGAAATACCCTCATCAGCCACGAGGGGAAGTTGGCTTCTCATTTTACCTTTTGGTTTCGGGGCAAATCTTGAGCATTTGCAGGAGGATTGAAATTCAAAACTAGTCTTCGAAATTCCAGTAGGTTAAATAATGACTGAAAAGAAAAAATTAAGAAAACCTTTAAGCATTTCTACAAACAAAACAAAACTCATCCAAATAAGCCTTAGCAAAACAAATGAAGTGTTAAACATATGCAATGTTAAGTTTTATATCAGAAGGCAGATTATTGCTAAACATATTGTCACCAGAAGACAATTATTTTTGCCAAGAAAACAGCATAATAAAATATCTCTGCATTTAATCACATAAAAGGAACAATAATTTTACATGATAGGCAAATTACGTTTTACAACAAGAATTCTATTAATTGTGTAACTGTCAGTTTTCAAACTGACATGAAACATTGTTTAGCCATCTAAAATTGATCTTGTAGGCCCTCTATCACCTACTCCTCAGTGCACAGAGAGTACACCTCTGCATATGCAACTTAATTCCACTTGCAATTAGCTGAACATTCTGCATTCCATCCTCTCCTCCCATTCCTATATAATCTGAGGGATGCACATTAGAGTAAGGAAATTGGGTTATACAGGTTTGCAGGTAAGGGACTGATAACACTCCCATTTTATGGACACATCAAAAGACAGGTGTCAGTCTGTCTGTCTAGGACCTGGAAACAGGTGTCTGCAAGCACGCCCACAAAGAACTCCACAGTGTAACACAGAGCCTGGAGCCAAGAGAGTACAACAGCAAGATGACTCTGGGTTGCAAAAAATAAAAATCCAAAGCATTGGCTGAGAACTGGAGGCCTCAGCACCTATGGAACTGCATCACTGTTTTTCTATACAGACAAAAAGCATCTTAACTAAAATCACTTCATTACAGAAGAGCATTTGGATGAAAACAGGATAGCAGGAAAGGTCTGAAGTACCTTAAACATGCTCATCAGAGAAGCACAGGAAAGATTTGCCTTCCTATTTGAACCTTCTTGGGTTTACAATCTATAATTAACTCTCCTCTCACTGCATCACATAACTTAGCTATTTGTTTTGGAAAGGCAGAGTTTGCTTGCCCCAGCAATAGACTTTGATCTCAGAACTTGTCCTACCCATGTAAAGACTTAAGTCCCAGATCACAACAGGTTTAATAGGTTTTCAGCACCACAGTGCCAAGTGAGTAAAACGCAAATTGTGAAGAGGCTCTGCACTTATTTCAGTAATTTAGAACACATTGGTAGGAAAAAAAAGATTGTGAAAAATTGCCATGTTCCTGACTCTCCTTGTGAAAGAGCCTGTACAGAGCCCAACCTTTTCCCATATCCCACAATATACAGCATCCCCAACAAAATGAAGATGCTCCCGTTGTCACACTTCTTTTTAGATTTAAAAAGTATCAAAAACATCAGCTGAAAAAATGATGTTCTGACCTTGCTGAATCAAGGCAGGCAACTGAGTAGTCAGACTTTTTGCCTGTTTTGCCGTTCAAAACACACGTTCCCCTTTTATCCATCCTTGCAGAAAAGAAAGATTAAAACAGAGTCCTTTGTTTACTTACTCAAAGCACAGAAAATGTTAATATTTAATTCAAGTGTCAGTCTAGGAGCTGATACTAATTGAAGTTATGTCTCATGATGTAACAGCATTCCACTGGTGGGCTCTTCATCAAGCAAAACATAGCAATGTTTTATGTACAAAATAAACCATCCGCTGAAATATAATGTCCAAAGGCTGAATTCTCTCCATAACTAATCCAAGTGCCATCAAAGTGCCAAGCAGCTGAGCAGGCCAATTTCATAATACAAACACACAAATTATGTACAGAAAACTGTATTCAAGTTTAGCATTTTTGCCTGGCACTCAAACCAACAAGTTTTTTCACAAAAATTCTGTTTCTTTAATTCAGGACTCCACTGATCCTAACGCCATGCTTTCCGACTGACCTGAACAAACCTATCTGTGCAATCTGCTGAGAGTAATTAAGAGGATTGTCCAATTTTCTCTTTTCTTCTTCAGCTTTGTACTATTAAAAATTTCTTATGCAAGATGTTTAGTTATTAAACTCTTTCCAGAGCAGGTTACACTGTGCATGGTTGTTTTGAGATGCAGCAGAACCCTCACAGTTGATGAACTGGTGCCAACACCACTAATGCACACAGGACAGTGTCATGTTGTAGCTCTCCTATACTGAGCTAAATCAACTCAAGGAAGCTCCTACCTTCATTAAAAAAAGATAAATTTCCCAGTGTAAGTGTAAACAAGTGCCTGAAAGCAACTATTTTTTGTGCTTGAAGTACCTCAGTGAGGAACCTGTAGTTCTTCCTGAGGTAAGGAGATAAAAAACGAGCTCACCTAAGCCCAGCAGAGACCTCCAAGGCCAACCACCCCAAAGCCCAGCAAGGGGCGAGGGAAAACAATTTCCAGTTTGCTGAGCCAACTTCTGTCCAGGGTCCCTGCACTCAGGCTAAGTGGCCCATGAGGCAGAAGCTGCTCTTCTGCAGCCACCAAGAGACACAGTAGAGACTGTCCCTGGCCTGAGTGCCACTCACTGGCCCCAACCTAAAGCTCCAAACACATTTGCTTTCCAAACACACTGCATGGAGCAGCACCTCACCTCTCACCCACTTGGCTTCAGCTGCACAAAGGTGTCAGGACTCCCAGTGCAAGAAAACAGACTGGATTCAATAGGTGGATACTTCACATCTACTGCCCTTGATCAAACACCTCTACAATTTACTAAAGTATGCAAAACTTATACATGAAACAAAAACTCTCTACAAGGTGGGTTTGTGGGTTCTTTCCACACTGTATTTAAGCCATTTAAAAGCTGTCATCTGGAAACTTGACCAAGACAAGCTAATTTATACCAATTCAAATTACCATGAAAATCAACAGATTTTTGGAATACTGACTTGTACTCTGCAATTTTAGGGGGTGAACAAGACAGTAAAAGTAAATGAGAATAAACAAGAAGAGAAATCCAGCATCAGTTTAAGGCATTCACACCAACAGTGCTGAATGGCAACAAACATATTGTGGCTTTCCCCTGCTACCGGTGGTTATGATGTATTTTCAGTCATGGCACAGAGAACCAGGTAGAGTTGAAGCTTCTATACTTCTACACTAAAACATTCACTTTTCTGACTAATGTTTACATACCTAGAGTTCAAATACAATTTCTGAATTTAAGTTGACTTAGGTTCCCTTAAAAAACTCTGCTTACCCCTTTTTCCCTCCTTAAAGTCTAGGATTATCAAACATTAGGACCTTGGCAAAATTTAGGTTGACTGAGTAAAGGATTAATTCTTAACATTCAAGAACTGTGATGCTGCATTAATGTTGCAAAAATATAAATCAGTCAGCATATTAAAACTATAAATGCCTGGCATGCAACACAGGTCATTAAAAGCCACCAGGACAGTCCTAAATTAATAACGTTACTGACACCAATAACACTTAGGAGGAAAACACTTCTTCTGAATAAAAGAGAGATAAAAGATGACCCAACAAGCTACTGCAGAAAGTTTCAGACGGGCTCTCTGATGGATTCTTGCAAGTTTGTAAGCATCAGGCATTAAAACCAGCTGTTTCACTAACAGATTGTTGAAAACATTTGGTTCTCTTTGACTACCAATTTTGTATTTGTTTCCAGCACTGAGAACAAAAAACAAGGAAAAAAATTGTCCATAAGAACTGTGCATTTTTAATATGCATTACCTCTATACAACTTTGCATGAAATAAAAAATTCATAATACCATGAACACAGACAGCTTCCCATTGAATTTGCAAAGACTAAGCTTGGAAGGACAGCAGGAAGACAGAAGGAAGAAAGCCAGAAACTAAATGTATCTTACTAGGAGAGCTTGAAAAGCAACTCTTGGTAAGGAAAGTGAAAAGCATGCATTCCTAGTGAGCTCCTAAACAAAGTCCTTTAGGTACTGGCATTTAGCTAAAACATGATCTTGCATAAGTTGAGAACTTAGATGTATTAGCACATTACAACACCTATGTTCCTCATTTAGTCATCTAGGGCTTTTCATGCATTTCCAATTTGACTTTTATTCATTTCCTTTTTTATTTACAGCCTCAAAGCCAAGACCATATCTACCTTCATTTTGTGTAACAAGCAGAGAGCAATCTTAAATAGTGAATACATTATTACTGTTCTAAAAATAAAAAGCAGAAATTGAGCCCTATGTCATAAAGTTCATTATTTGGAATAGTGTGCCTCTGCCAACATGACCAAGTAGATTTATGTTCTTATTTCACTTCATAAACAATTTTGGTGGTTTAAGGCATATAGAGCCAGTTTTAGTAGGGCAGACTGGCTATTATTAGGGTTAAGATTTTATTGATGTTAATAACTCAAATCAAAGAAAAACACACAACTATGGAATATATGGCCCTACCTGTGTGCATTGCCGTGTTTCCTCCACTAGAATAAAGCACTTGAAATCTACTAGTTAAAAATATTTGAAGTGCTAAGGTTCAAAGTACTCCCAAATACTGCACAAATTAGTGATTTAATACTCTAGCATGCCTCCAATTGAATATTAGTGTCCAAAGCTCCATATTGCAAAAACATGAGCAATTTCACTGACAGCTGAATCCAGTTCTCACCAACAGGCAAGCCGTTTGGACTCTACATCCCTATATCTTGAGAGAATTGGGATTATTCGCCCTGAAGAAGAGAAGGCTCCAGAGTGACCAACTGTGGCCCTCTACTACCTTAAGCAAGCCTACAGGAAAGATGGAGAGAGACTATCCAGGAGTCATGGGGCAAGAGGGAATGGATTCGCACTCATAGAGCAGGTTGAGATCAGGTATGAGGAAGAAATTCTTTACTGTGAAGAGGATGAGGCACTGGCACAGTGGAACGCTGGAAGTGTTCAAGGCCAGGCTGGATGGGGCTCAGAGCAACCTGGTAAAGTGGAAGGTGTCCTGCCCATGGCAGGAAGTAGGAAGCAGATAATCTTTAAGATCTCCTCCAACCCAAGCCATTCTCTGGTTCTAATCTGGGAGAATCACTTCTCTCTCCTCCTTAAGGCTTTCCACAGTTTTTCTATTTATTGATTTTTTTTTTTCCTTTTTGGTTTGTATTCTTGAACCTACTTTTTCACAACAAAGTCCATAAAGTGGCTGCTTGTTGCTACTGCACCAGCACTCCAGTTGGCAAAATGTTCCCTTCTACCCTGCTCCTCCTTATAACTTACTCTGTGGCTGTCTCCCACTCCACATGTTTGTGTCTTNCTGGATGGGGCTCAGAGCAACCTGGTAAAGTGGAAGGTGTCCTGCCCATGGCAGGAAGTAGGAAGCAGATAATCTTTAAGATCTCCTCCAACCCAAGCCATTCTCTGGTTCTAATCTGGGAGAATCACTTCTCTCTCCTCCTTAAGGCTTTCCACAGTTTTTCTATTTATTGATTTTTTTTTTTCCTTTTTGGTTTGTATTCTTGAACCTACTTTTTCACAACAAAGTCCATAAAGTGGCTGCTTGTTGCTACTGCACCAGCACTCCAGTTGGCAAAATGTTCCCTTCTACCCTGCTCCTCCTTATAACTTACTCTGTGGCTGTCTCCCACTCCACATGTTTGTGTCTTATTCCTGTTAAGTTGTAAATCCTGTTTCCAGAGTAAAGACTAATGACAGGCATTAAGAAAATTAGGAAGTCACCCATAACATAGTTTTGTGCTTTTTTATATACATTGAGGATTTGGAACAGTCCAAAGCTCCTCTCACAGTCTTAAGAAAACTTCATGTAAGGAAGACAGAAGGGAAGTAAGGAAAGCAGCTCCAACCTAGGAGTTGAGCAGGTTTCTGTTCAAACTTCACCGTGAAAGTATAGGAAGAAGAGTTTTCTCTTTCTCTTCCCTGCTGAAACCAAAACTCATACTGGGTATGACAGGTATGACACTGCCTGATGGCTGAACTTCAGCACAACTCCACATGTACAGTGGTAGTGATCAGGAAAACATTTTGCAATTTCAGAATCACAGAGAGATTCAATCCCAGGCCTCAAAAGTTTTGGAAAATACCTCTAAAAGAATATTTTTACTTACAATCAACTAACCAACCAATTCACTTTCCAAACTGCTGAAAACCTAAGTATGAAATGCAGTTTTAAGCTATCATGTCCTACATCTCCAAAAGGCTGAGGTGCAACATGGAACAAGATGGAAAACAGCTTGCATACTGTTGGAGCTAGAAAGTCAAACTAATACCTCTAGAAGGCTTGGGTTAAGTTAACATTTTAAACAAACAGCTCACTATGGCATTACCAGCCTGAATTTAGAGAACATTAACTTGTTTATAGCAACAAACTCAGAACATTACTGCAATTCAGAAGACAGTTAAGTATGATATGTGTCCAGAAGAATTCACTTTATGCTTGTGTCTTGGCACATACTAAAAATGCCATTCAACCACTCCTCTATTACATGGTCAAAGCATGAAAAAAAAATCTGTTAGGACATAAAATAACAGCCAACATTTCCTTACATGGTTACAGTTTTCAACTTCTTGCCTAAATGAAGTGACGTAAATTTAAATAACACACCTAAACTATGCATCCTGTATCCTTTAACTAAATGAGCAACTATTTATGAGTCAAAGTGAAAGCCATAATCCATTAAAGCTTTCCATACCTTCACAACAAATTTTGCAAAATTACAAATCAGTAAATATAAGGTAAGAGTTTGACATACCACACAACCTGAGGGAACCAGAGACTACAGAAGCACAAAAAGCAGGAAAACAAATACCCTGTCAGCAAATATTATAGGATGACTGAATTTAGAAGGGACAGGTTTACTTTACAGGGAAACAGAGGGAATGACAGAGGAATGGAAAGCAACTAGATTTCCAACATCATTATTCCTCTGCCCATGAAACTCTACAGAACAGTTTATATCTATATCCCCCACCTGCCCCAGGCTATTCCACAGTGAAAAGAATGGAAAGAAAATATTCCATCTATGACCATTTTAACTCATATGGGGATTGAGCACTGAATGTTCTGCAGCCTACAACCTTGCACTGCATGCCTAGGGAAGCAAGGGTATGTACAATGTATTTATGTGCACATTTAATTATATAATCCTAGGCTTTTTGGTATTAATGCACTACCACATCATCCATCATCATAACAAATGCAAAACATAAAGCAATGTAAAAGTTAGATACTTGTGGTAGGCTGCTTTAAAGAAGAACAATATTGGCAAGAACAGTAGCTGAGCCACCAGCTGGGAAGAAAATACTCGCTTGATTCTCACCCAATCAAGCTGGCTCTCTTGTTCCCAGAACTAGAAGTCCAGGATCAAAGGAGATCCTAACTCCACATATATTGACATCAGGAAAACAAGAAGGCTGCTCCCAAACACAAAGCAAGACAGTAGAATGCCAGAAATGGTGTTAGGAACCCTGAAAATAAAAGAGCATCCTTGGGTATTTATGCTTGTTTACTTCATTCAGCAAGCTATGCACTTCTGGGGAAGAAAAAAATCTCATCAGACTCTGACAGACTCACAGAGAAAAGTGTGGGGATGCCAAGCCCCAGATGTCCTGTTGGGACACCTCATTTGGTAAAGGGAGGGGCTGCAATCTGGCCCTCTGGAAGTCATGAGATGGGGAGGGGAGTGCACATGGTAGGTGAGGAATGGGACTGGAGAAAGGGGAAACAGCAGCATTTACAGTACAGTTTTCAATGATTCCCCACACACTTTCCTGGTCCCACAGAAATCTGCCTCGGCACACGCAGTCTGTGACATTCTCTAAACACCCTGGGCATCATCTATCTCCCTTGGCACCTTTTCCAGAGGGCAGGTCCTGCCAGGACATTACTTTGGGCACATGACCAGAACCCTGCTCGGGACTCCAAAAGAAAGTTAGTCCAGTGTAATGTCATAAACCAAAACATCTGGGGGAGAACGTGCACAGCCAGCAAGCTTAAGCTGTGATTCCAACAACTCATCCATGTCCTGTGAGTTACTTGCCTTCTACATCCCACGTCCTGCAAACTCTTAACTCATGCTCAGCATGATACAAAGGAACCTCTCCACAGGCTCCATAAATGTATTATTTCTAAGTCATTTTCAAGCTGTAAGCTCTTACAGCCAAGAAAACCGTGACGTTACCTTTTCACAAGGGGGCCACTAAAATCCACTGCAGAAAAGTAAAAACATACAGTGGTATGTTAATGTTTTGTTTCTTTAAAGAACTTGATGTTTTAAGTTTTAAATTCTGTTTCAAGTGCAGATATATGTAGTTACAATAATGAGAATTTTAAAAAATTAATAAATAAAGAAACAACATACAACCAACAGAGAAATGTTCCAAAGTCTCAAGATTTATGAGTCCTTTTATAAATATTCATTTAACTGAACAGTAGCAAAAGCATGCATGGCTGAACTCCTGTCCCATATGTAAGTTTATTACAAGTTCAAGAAGAGGTAGAAAAATCATTGAGGAACTTGATTCATTTCTTAGCAGGTGAGGAAGAAATGAACATGATTTAATACAGTTTTGTTTTGACATATTCTCCTGGGGACTCGGTTTTAAATCCATGTTATTATCAAGTCAGAAGTCCTCAACAGCAGGGCAGATTTTTAGAAGCTACACTGTGGGAAAAATATTACTGCTTATTCTAACACTGCTGACTGTAACTGTTGAAAGAAAAACTTTGTTTTGGAGCTCTCTGAAGAGAGACTCCCCTCTTCACCTGCAGAAGAGGATGAGTTCCACATGTGCCTACAGGTTAAAGGCAACATTTCCAGTGATGTTTGAATCTTGTTAGAGTTTGCTGTCACTCACTACAAATGTCTCTGGAGGAATGTCATGCTTTTAATGCAAATACACAAACCATTTATGACTGCATTTTACTAAGTCAGTTAATTAATGCCTATAAAAAACACACATTGGACAAGAAAAGCATCAAAGTGTCAAAATCTTTTTTTCCTTAACAAGTACCCCTTCAATAGAAGGAAGATTTTTCTTTCTTTGCAATTTAGTTTTAGATTATATTATACAATATATCATTGTGACTGACAGTAGTTAACATTTAGATAATGTTGACCTATGTGATGTGTCAGGTTACAAAAGCCTCCCAGAGAAAGCAAGAAAATACTTCTACGTAGTCAATGCAACCCAAGTAGTCAATCTGCCCTGTGGATAAATAGATATGGTATTAGCTAATGTTCTAAATTAACATGCATTAAATTTCCTGGGACGGTTGCTTGAAACATAAATCTTCCTGGCTGACAGATAATATTAATAACCTAAATTTTCAACCAACTGAAGTTATAAATCTTGCAATGGTTTGCTTGAAGTATTTTCCATAGACCTAACTCCAGAAGTTTCACTACCTTTTAGGATCAAGTCATTATAATTCCAGACACCACAGACTTTCACATGGTATGGCTGGTGACCATAAGAACTAGCTAGGTCTCTTTCTAATCTGTTTTCAAGGTATAAAGTTGCACACTGTGTATAAATAACATGAGATCATAGGTCTAGCATAGGTTTTTACATTCTCTGCCGTCTGCTTTTATCTCTGTGGTAAATTAATTAAAAATTCAAGTTTCCATGAAAACATTTATTTAAAGATCTGCAATTTCCTATATATAAAAGTCATTTAAAGAAATGCACATACACATAAAATCAATCATCTTTAGATTTGGGACTACTAGGAATGTAAAATCTGATTACACAGTAGAAAAGATAACACGAAGTCACATTATCTCCATAAAGATCTTAATGAAAATAGAATGTTTGCTTTTGTTAGGACAAAGACAATGTTTCTGCTATTGCAAAAAAAGCTATGCATGCAATGGAATAAGGAAAGGAGGAGAGATAAACAAGGGAAACATCAAAAGATCTCTAGGAAAACAGATATATTACTAAATGCTTAACATTTAGATAACTAAATGCTTAAAGAGGCCTAAGAACATAAAAACTTCAGTGGAAAGAAGGAGTTGTAGAACAATTAAAGAAATCTTTCTATTTCATTATCCACAGCGTTACCTACACACAACGTGCAGGTAAGTAAATCTTACTTCCTGTTAAAAAAACAAAGCCAAAGCAACAAACAAAATGACCCACCACAAACAAAAACCTCCAAGTCAAGCAGAGCTTTGATAACAGTAATCCAATTTATGCAGTCTACTGGGACTTCAGGGCAATTTCTGGAGAAGTCATTCAACGAATGCTTTTAACTAAGCAACAGTGAGGTGAGATGGAAGGTCCAGGCACAAACAAATAGGTAATCAAAAATTAAGAGAGGAGCAAGAGCCAACCATCTGTTCCAGCCTGAAGGGAGGCTACTGCAAACTCACAAACTCTGTGCTGGTAAGTATTATTCAGAAGGGATCTAAAAAGGACAGCAAGTTTTGACCGGGTTTGCTCAGTAAAGAGATATGCAGTATAGTAAAAGCAAGAGTTGGCAAACATGAACTTACAGAAACATAATATGAGACTGAGTATCTATGTAAGAAGAAAGCTAAATTCAAAATTCCTAAGTGTACAGTGAGGTCCATGGTGGAAAGCAACTCCGAAATTTATAGAAAATGATGGGCACCAAACTAACTAGCATTATTCAAAACTTGGAATTTATGGCAGATGGTTCCATGAAAGTATCAGATCAACACATGAAGTAGAATCGTAGTTAAAAGCAGAATAAAACAATAAAGAAGGGAAGATAGAATGAACCAGAAAACATTAGTATAGAATAACAGGGTAATTCAGCTCAGAAGATACTGATGGAAGTCTTTTGTCAAGCTTCCCACTTGACCTCACAGGCACAGGGGGACACCTGTGAGATCAGACCAAGCTACTCAGGACTTTTTTTCAGGCATCTCAAAACTTTCCAAGGTTTGACAGACCCTGCGCAGCCTCTCTGGGCAACCTCCACTGCCTGCCTGTCTTCATGGGAAAAAATGCTTCCTATATCCAGGCTTAATCTTCCTTATCTCAATGACTCCTATTGCCTCTCATCCTCCCAATATGCACTGCTCTAAAAAACCTGGCTCCAGTAAATCAGTAACCTCTTTTACTCACCATGACTTTTCAAAAATAAGAGAGGGTTGCCTTGCTAAGACTTTTTCCCACTGTCTCTAATAACCACTGGACACAGCTCAGTGGGTCCTATGGATTTATATGGGTCAAAAATAGCATCTTGAACACTACTATTTCACAGTTGCTGCAGTCAAGAGTACCTACATTACTCTACCTCTAGTTCTCCCATTTGTGGGGAACAGCAGATTCAGCTGTGCATCACCCCTAGCTGGCCCATCAGTGCTCATACCAGGAAGTGATTTCTCATACCGTCCAGAAATCTGGTTTGTTGTGTCCTGCTGTTTGGACCCAGCAAGGGTCAGGGTGTTTATTAAAGTTTCCCATGTGAACCACAGACTGTAATCCAGAAACTTCCCTGCCTTTCAAGAAGGATGTGTGCATATTTTCATCCTGAGGAAGGTAGTCTGTATCAGACTAATCATGGTGGCACACTTCTACCAGCCTCTCCTCTGAACCTGATCCACGGACTCTCATCTTTAACTGTCACCTTGTCCCACACAAATATCACACACATTTGAGCTACTCCTTCAGGAGGAAGGCAGTGCCTCTCCTTGTCATCCCTAATTGTCTTTCCTAAGGAGCCTATATCTCTCCCTCATACTCCCCAATTCACAGCACACATCTTAGGAGCTTTCCTCACCTCCCAACTAAAATGCTACGACAGCTAGAAAAGATCTGGAGAACAGCAACAAAGCAGATCAGAGCTTAGAACAGATTCTACAGGTGGCAGTTTAGCCTCCAGCCTGAAAAAAAGAGACCACCAAGGTGTTGAAAGAGAGTAGGAGAGAAGCCCACAGAACTGGGGTAATGCCAATCAGCTTCTGCCTGGTCCACCAGGAGTCATGGAGGCTACTGGACAAAGACAGTGGGAGCTAGGTTCAAAAAAACCACATAAAACTGAGGCAGTTCTTCGTGCAATAGGAAGCACAACTGTGGAATTCCTCCCCAAAGGACCCTATGGGTGCAAGAAGTTTGCAAGGTTCAAAGAAGACAAGTACATACATCAGAGGTCCCCTGGGGTTTACCAACTAAATAAACTGCAAAGGATTTAAAAAAAACCCCTTCCAAGATAAAAGTAGTGTGAGGCTCAGGGGTGTTTTACTAGAGCAATATAATGTGTGCTGTTTGTACTCCTCTGTAAGCACCCATCTGTGGAAATTGCTGGGCAGAACATTGATCTAAATGGACTCAGCCTGAAGTACAACAGCCAGTATGAAAGTAACAGTATTAGTTTGTCTGAAGTGCTTCAGCCTGACAGCAATTTGTTAAAAAGGCGTACTAAATATTTTATTTTCTTCCTCTCAGAACCTCAGACTTTGAAAAGTTACAATACTCTGCATTTGTTTCTTGTAAACTAAAAGTAAATTTCCCACTGTTGTATGTTGTATTCCAGTTTCACGCTCAGTTTTTTGTAGGTTAAAATGCTTTTCAGAAACATACATCTCCTAAAAGATAGATTCATAAAGTTTATGTACATCAATTATTGATATAAGAACGTTTGTTTTCAGTAGGCAAGTTGCAGTATCTGTACTCATTTCCCTATTCACCCTATCTTTTCCAAAAAAAAAGCACACACATTGATTGTATTACATAAAACAGTCAAAACCAGTTGCAATTGCATCCATATCAGACCTTGCCCTTCATTCTTCTGAAGTTTCCTTCTTTATCAGTTAATCCTTTTACCCTACCCAGCTATGTATCCCCTTGTAGCCATTCGAGTAAGCATTCCATGACTGAAGGGGTCTCATCTCCTCTACATATCTCCATTGTCAGCCACCCCCTTTCAGTCATTTGCACGTGCTCCTTTTAATATAAAAAGTCAGTTCCTCATCTATAACCCAATTTTCCCATGTTTTTAGGCATCTACAATTGCCACTGATGTCTGCATGAGCTGCACACACCCAGGATCTTCAGAGAGCCAACTCCTTGTCTTCAACAACATCTTAATAAGAAACATTTTGAAGCTTCACTTAGATATGCTACCAGTACTTTCTACAATTCAATGTGATTTATGGACAGACACATATGCAATAAATAAGTAATGCTCAGAAACATCTCATGCAGTGGCCTAAACTTCCCAGGAAAAGAGATTATTTTAAGTTATTCACTTAAAATGAGCTAACTCACCTCCCAGTAGATACAATGAAGAGTGCACACAGCTAATTAAAGACTGCTTACCTGAATGACAGCACTAAACCAGCACGTGTTGCCAACATTCTTTAATCCTACTGGGCAGTTGTCTTGGCGCTTTCGATCATAAGGGTTTGGAGAGTCACTCCATACCTCTGGATGTGTCCTCTTTAAACTTGCTTTATTTTCTGCAATACTGGCTTCTAGAACTCTTCAGGAACAGAATGGAGGGAAAAATGTGAGAAAAAAACCCAAAAACCCCAGAAAAACAAACAAAAAAACCCCCCACCAAAGAGTAAAATACATTCAGGTACAGACAAGATAATGACATCATTCACTTATTGTTGCTGAGCAATTTATGCAATATATTATATGCAATAACATGTCTTCAAAAATGCTATTTTACTTTAAGCTATGCGACAGCAATTCCATTACCTTCTGGAAAATGGTATCAGTGAGTGCATGAACCTCCTGTGAGAGCTCTAGATGCAAGAGCCATGTCTACAAGTCATCAATTATTTAAGAACCAGATTCAAACAGGATGGACAAATTTTAGGCAGCACTAGTAGTACAGTGCTTTCATCTACAAATGCTTTTATTGCTATGCAAAGCACAAAGTCACCAATCTTCCGTTTACTGACAGGAAGCCAAAGCTAGCTAGGCAACTGTCAAAAATGACCGCAGCTTTCTTAGTTTCCATTTTTGCAACTCATGCAACTGTGTTAATCACTTTACATGGCAAGTAATTACTTTATGAGCCATGGAGTGACATCTCCCTGCAATTTTTCAAATGCTACACTTTAATTGGATGCTTCAATGACCACTTTCTCTGCTGGAAACTGTTCCTATGTGATTTATGCTGAATATCTGTATTTCACATGACAGTAAGATCTGATGAGTGTGAAGCTCTCCAACTCAAGCTTCACTCAACACATTATTTCTGTATCAGCACGTACGCTCAGCCTGACGACAAAGTACACCTTAAAAGTAGTTTGTGGCAGGTATATTCTAAATAGCAGGATGGAGATGGATGCATTGAGGTCAGGTAACAGTGGCTCGAACTCAAGCCAAGAGCCTGGTGTGTGCACTACTGACACAGTAGTCACTGTCCCCAGCCACCCAGTCCAACTCTGAGACAAAAAAAAAGGCTGAGCTGCTCTCCAACACCAAGCACAGGATTTCACAAGCTGCATCACAAGCGCCTAAGCAGTCCAAGCAGCATGAAGAGTTGCTCCCTTTCAGTTCTAGGCTCACTAAACACCAAAGAATGGCCAGGCTTAGGCTGGTCTGTGTAAAGGGAGCTCCTAAAGGATAAAGTTTGAACATCTTAGAAAAAACATAGAAATGGACAACCCCCCATCCTATAATCCCTCAGTTTCCTAACTACATCCTTATTTCAAGCTACACTCCTGTTAGAGAAAGAAAAGCTATCTTACCAAGACCTGTGAAGCATCATATGAATTTACTGCAGATAACTGCCCTGGGGAACATACTGATTTGTCATTGATACTTATTTTGGAAAAAATACAGTAAAAGAGAGGCATTCTAAATTTGAGGGACCATTTGATACAAATACCATTTTTGTATCCATCTCTCTCAGGAAGAACCTAAAATGGGTAATTTCCTAAGGATTAACCAATTTAGTTTTTTACACCACCTTGTAAACAGCACTGAAAAGACAGGCATATAATCTACTAAGACTTTCTGTTTTGACAACTCTTCAAACACTGCACAGGGATGCAACTTGACTCTGATTCTTCTAAGAGTTTTTTCTGATAGTGTTTTCTATTAAGAAAACCCCAAAATGTTAAGAAACCATCAAATTCATTTCCCTTTTCACCAGTACAGTCCTTCAAAAGTGTTAGATGATTTGTGTATCTTTGCTTTGAGAGCAAAAGTTGTCAATGAGGACATTAAAAATAAATTTGAAAATATCATACATAGTTCAAATAATTTCTCATGCATGTAGAATTGCTTAAAATCTTTTTTAAACTAAATTGAAGGGACCTTTAAAACTGACAGGAAGACTGACAGACTGGAATAAATTTAAATGATGTTGTAACAGGACTACAATACCTAATTCACACAACTTGTGTTTTTTTGTTCCCCCCACGAGCTCAAGAATATTTCAAGGTATTTCATGATTCAAGTTCAGAAAAAAAAACATTCTCAAACTGAATCAGTTCCCTGACTCCATGACTATTACCATTCATCAGCTTAATTACCTACTAAAATTTCTTTCTTGTCTTTGAATTTGTGTTTCTTTAGCAGGTAAGGGATTTACTCATCTCTAGCTCAACCTGAAATGTGTTTCCATGTGTTAATAAAGTATTTGATTCCGAAGGCGTCATGATATTTTTTCCTTAATTCTACTTATAATATTATCTGTCCTCAGAGAGGACAAGCAATAACTGCACATTCTATGTGCTGAATTAATTTTCAGACATAATGATAGCTGTGACACAGTTAAATCAAAAATGAAAAGTGAAATAAAGCGTAGTGAGCACAGTAAATAGTAACCTAATGATCAGCTCGAAAGCTACATAAATAAATGTATTTACTAGCACAGTGAGATATTGCCTACAAAATGCTCACTGTCTTACATTCATAGAGTCACAATTTGGGACATCACCTGGATCAAGAATCTTACATTGCTTGACAAAACGAGCATCCTTGCAGAGTGTTATTACAAGGATTTAGCAATTCTGATGACAGAACTGAAGCCCCACTTGGTGACCCTTGGGGACAGACTCCAGCACACAGCCATCAGCTACGTGCAGGCTTTGGCATCCCCCCGGACTCACGGGACCTACGGCTCCCCCACCTCTGAGGCTGGAATCTTGTTTGGAGGAAAATGCTGCAGCAAGGGTTAGTTAGTGCCAGGCTTGGCGTGAGACTTGAAAGCAGCGTTTTATTGCTCTGTAACAAGCTGAGCACAGCCAAGCAGCTCTGCAGAACTGCACAGGGCTCACCAGACTAAGCAAAAACCCCAGGGCAAGGCAAGTCCACAGCACAAAGATTCAGTCAAACCACTCTGAGGAAGCCCACTCAACATGCTGCAGAAAAGCCCATTCTGTCAGGTCACTCAGCTAAAAGAGCATGGGAAGGTATTTGTACTGTGACTGTCTTACAGCTGGACATCCAGGAATATATCCCTGACTCTACAACATTCCACAATCCCACCTGGGATCTACACACACAATGCTTAACCACAGCGCAGAGTCCCCAGTAGTTTCAGTGACCATGATTTCAAAAAAAACCCAGGGGCTGTGCACATCCTTTATGCCCTGACAGCATGGACTCATTTTCATGTGGGCAGTACCACAGGCACAACACAGGCCAGCTGAATTCTCCTTCCAGTAATATCTCACTGCCTCCCCTAGTGAAGCCCTATTTGGCCCATTTCAGACTCCTTATTTCAGGAAAAGTAATACAAACAGGAGAAACTTTCTCACAATAGGAAATACACTGACCATGCACTTTTCTCTGGGAGATGTCAAGAGGAAACAGGAAAAGACTTTAAGAGTGCCATGTACAAGATGTTCAGCTCAGACACTTGGACATTTCAGATGCACCCCTCAACACCTACACGGTAATCAGATTTGTCCTCATTAAGTAGCCTAAAGCAATTACATTCAAGAACATAAATTCTACGTGCATTACAAATTAATTACACAAGTCGAGAAATTCCACTAATTCTCCCTTGGAAACCCAAACCAAATCTGTGCAAATTAGGTTCCAAACCACTATGAATACCATTGAAAAAATACTCTCCACACCAAAAACTACTTAAATATACACATGGCCCAAATTTTTAAAAATGAAATATTTCCACAGTTAGAATTTGCTTATTATTGACCTCCTATTTGATTTCTGTTCCTTGTTTTATCTAGAAATTCAAAACTAAATAGCTGTAGCTTGTTTTGTTTACAACCACAGTGCTCTACTCTTTGTTTTGAGAAGTTCTGCACAGATCCTGTGCTTTCTATTGGAATGCCAACATTCTTTTTAGGGCATTAACTACAAAGTGGGGAGTTTTGTTTTGTTTTGTGGGTTTTTTGGTTTTTTGTTTGGTTTTTTTTTTTTTTTTTTGGTAAGATAACCATTCTGAAGTTCTGTCCTTAAAGAAACTGATTGAAAAGTTTGGATCAAGAATTCCGAACTTCCTATATTTGTTCTACGCTGACATAATTTGCCATCAGCTCAGAGTGCTTCCACTTTACTGAGTTGATCTAATGTCTCAATGCTGCCAAAACCTTCAAGATCCTCACTTTCCTCTCCATCCATTTACAAGCAAAGTCCCATTCCCCTCCTTGTGTCATGAAATACTATAGATCCTTCAGTAAATGTTTTTCTATGGCTTTGTGAAATGAATTTGTGCAACAAATGGTCCAAAGAACACTCCAGGAAGCATAGAAAATGTGCAGTGCACCAAGGGGGATATGACCTGCAACAAGCTCTTAATTTGACATTGCACATGTTACTGTGTGCAATTTTGCCATTAGATGCAAGTCTCTATTTCACAAGACCAACATTTGCTTTGCAAATAACCAAACAGATTGTCCATATGCCTTTGTACATACAGGAAAAAGGCATACTTTGTTATTTTCTGCAGCCAGAAAAATACACACAGTAATTTAAGTAGAAAGTATTTATAAAACTAAGTTATAGGTTAAGCAGGTAAGACCAAAGAGGAGTTTTTAGTTTCAAAAGTGAAAAACAAAGTCTTCAGCAAATATCCTAAATCTTCAAGGCTCCTAGGAATTGAGCACAGCAGAAGCAGTCAAGGCTTGGGAAAGGAAAAAGAGGGAGAAAATTATCCATCCCCAGATATAGGTCCATCTTTCTGAGTGCCTGACTAAATCACACCTCTGTAATTATGACAATTCTGTCCTTCAAAAAGGAACAACTGAGAGCTGACCTTCTGAAAAAAAATTGCACAGAACTTCCACCGTCCTCTTGTGTACATGCACATACCGAGGTCTTAGAAATAAGAAACCCCTTAAACACTTCTTACAGTCATTAATGAGAATATAAATCCCTCCCATCCTACCTTTCCCTCCTAAAATATGTTACCTTAAATTCATATAACAAGATGTCTTTTATAACAGATGGGGGGGAGGAAGGGTATGTTTATTCTTACAGTTAGCATATTTATTTTTCAAAAGGAAAAAGAAAATTACTGTTGATAAAGTAATATAAATAAAACAATAAAATATTCATATTCTCAGAGATGTAGTTTTCTAATAAGTCATTTAACCTGTCAAACGCAATGAACTGAGAAAAAGAATAATTGTGATTAATCTCCGCCGTCTAAATTATTTTTCTATAAAACTGGTCTTTTACAAGGAGGCAGTACTTCATGTCCTATAAGGATCAAATAATTGCCTGTTTCCCTTAGAACAAGGCCAGCCACAAATGAAAAACTCAACATTCCTTCCAAGGCCAGTTACAGATGGAAAAAAGATGCAACATCCCTCCCACACAACCCTACACCCAGGCTTAGTTCAAGTCCCAAACATTTCATAATTGTATCAACATTACCAAAAAACATATACTGTAAAAAAGTTTATCATAAAATATGATCAAAGGTTAACTCAAAGATTCTTATCACACCCAAATTGAGACAGTTAAGTTTATAAAACTTTAAATCCAGAACTTCACTCAAAGCTTATAAATATTATTTGTTAAATAGATTAATAACAATCTTCATCTGCTAAAACAGAGCAGCTGCTCTTAGTATACTTAAGTCATAATATTAATACCCACTCCCTCAATCTCAGCCTTAGCACAGAGGGAAGAAAATGTTATTTTAAAATGAACACTGCAAAAAACAGGACAAAATATTCATTAGCTTCTTAATTATATTTTGGTTTTGTTGCTTTTTACCTGGTACAACAAGAGAAACTTTGGGGTTTAGGTCCTATTTAAATATGACCACAGATTCTCTATCTCCATCCACTTCCTCCATATTTAAACAAATATATAAATATGAAACATACTATTAAATCCTAGTCCACACATAACAGACTATTTTCCAGTGTAGAACATACAATACAATTAAGCAACATCCTGAAGCCAGGCATATCAGTAGCACAAGTAAAAGTAAACAAGTTATCCTTTGTTAAAAATTTAAAAAGCAATACAGGCCAATCTCCAACTCTTTAATTTAATTTCTGCTTTATATAAGTTGGTTGTTTACCTGCTAATGGCTTGTTCCTCATCTGTTATTCCAGTCTCCCTGAATGCCCTGTTTGATTCCTCCAAACTCAAGGCAATTGCCCTCTGAAGATCATCTTTATCATCTCCAGTGAGATCAATCACATCTGAAAAGCAAAACTATCTTTCTCAAAATTAAAAGTGAAACAGAATGAAAGGTAAGTCTTACTGTAGAGGAGAGAGCCCACATGGATTGCTGAGCACCATTCCAGTCCATCCCTCCTGTGCCCTAAGCTCTTCCAACCACTAACCCTGCTAACAGCTCCCTTCTGCCTCCAAGCCAGATAAAAACCTCAGCAGCTTGTTCTTGATGATGGGCAGTAGTTCTCCTTGTTCCTAATGTTCTAAAGTTTCACAAAGCTATGGGACAAATTTAGGAACCCATATTTTCTGAAAGCCTTCTTAAAGCAATATACTTAAATGCATTACTTCAGCTAGCAAGATCAGTTGCTTCAGGGAACACACGATGAAGAGGACCCTACTTAAAAAGGATACCTTAATTGAGCACAGTTGATTTTTTCTCCTTCATGAAGAAACAATGTAACAGTTTTCCCAACACAGCCCCAAATTCTACAAGTATTTCTGTACCCTAGTGAGCCAAATACTTTCACACAGTTTCATAACAAGTGGGAGAGTTCCTTGCTCAACCTAATTATTTTCTATCCTGTCTGTGCATTCCTTTTCTGAACATATTTAAATCCTATTTCATCTACTGGAAGGATCACATCTCAACATGAAAAAAACAAATACCGGAGAAAAAATGAGAATCTATACTTGGATACATGGGGAATGCTGGATGGACTACTGACTGAAAACAGCCCTACTTCTGCTTTCTTCACCATCCCTTCTTATCTGAAGGATCAAATACCAACATCCCCCATAAACTTCCTTATTTTCTGAGGGCAGCAACAACATTCCTGCTTCCGATTCAGGTGGGATCCTACTACACACCACAACACAAATCAGTCACAGCCAAGGTTTTAGAGAAGCTGGAGCCTACAGCTGCATAGGACCTTCAGAAAAGTCAAGGTCACTGTTTGTCACCACTTCTAGGGTCAAAAGACTCATTTTCCAAGTCAGACAGGCAGAGAGGAAAAGTGCAAAAGAGACTTTTACGTGCAGTACCAGACAGACACACACATGGAGCATCGGCTGGTTTGAGTCTCCCTCTTCCAAGGCAAAGTTTACCCAAAGAGTTACAAAAGGAACTTGTCTCCAGCCTGGGGTTTGGCCATTAGAAGCTGAAAGGCTCTAGGAGAAAGAGACACAGATTTGAAACTGGCAATTGCTCACAAAGAAAGACAAAAAGGTTTGTGAGCATTTCTCCTTCCACAGGCCAGCCCATTTACTCCAAAGAGCTTGTCTGTCTTGGTTCGGACTTTTCTCCTGCTATTTATATCTCCCTGTAGAGACTGTAGCTTCCCCAGTTTCCCTAGGCCTTCTTTTTTGGGATGTTTCTCATTGGATCAGAACAAAACACTGAACTTAGTATACAAAGATCATTGCCACAGCCATGCATAAACAGAAAATGGGATGGCCTGCTCTTGCAGAAAGCTGAAACCAGAAAGAAGTTGCAAAGAAACTTTTCTATTAACACCAGCATCTTCAAAACCTAATTTTAAGCTCAGCCCTGTTTCCTCCAAAGTATGGTTGAATTTCTATTTTATTTAGTGGGCCTTTAAAGGGAGCACTCTTACCTGCAGAGTACACTGGGCAATCTCTCATAATCTAGAAGTATGGAAAAACACTATTGCTATAAAAGCAGCACTTCCTAATTTCATTCTTAGGCCTTCTACAGTCAGCTCATGCCTTCCAGCACAACAGAAGGGTACTTCAACTCAGATGCCTGAAATTCTCCTTCAGAAGTACTAAAGCAATTACAACCACCCCCAGCAGAAGTCTCCCTGAGAGAAGCTTTGATAAACAAGCTGCCATGCTGAGAACAACATAATTTGGGCAAAAATACCACCTCAGCCTGGGTCACACGCAAACCTGGCTATGTCCTACAGCCTGAGAGCAGAAGGAGACTAGAAAGGTTGACAGAGATAAGAGGATCACCCTCACCACACACACACACTACCTATTATGCTCTAAAATGTGGTGCTTGTGTTGTATTTCCTGCACATTTACAAGGAGCCACACATGGCACCTCATGTCCCCTGGGGCCAAGCTGCATTTCTCAAAGTAGGAACAGTGGTCACAACCCAGCAGCCACACATGCTGATGGACAAGTACAGGACTGCTCTGGTCACTTCCTTATGGAGAGGAAAGTTCCTTGAGCTATTGTCTGGTCAGGTAAGAGTGATGAAATTTTTATATGACAATAAAGTTAGATCAAGAAGTCAGCTTCTCTATGTGGGGAATATCTTCTAGAAAAGAATTCTTAATGTAGGTGAAAATTATGTATTTAACAAAACCTCCCCCATTATATAAAAATCTATCTTGATAAACTCCAACTCACACTTCCATTAAAATATTCAACTTCTTTGCACCTCCTTAGCTCTCCAATTTTTATTAATCTATACCACCACTCTATGTGTTAAGAAGTTTATTACCATTCCTATTAGCAGTGATTATATAATTTTAATGTTAAAACCCAAAATCTTTTATTACTGTTTGTGTTCCAAAAGCAAATGAGCCAAAAAAGTTTGTTTTGGCATGCAAGGGTTTTAGAGTAGACCCTATAGGATTCTCTTTAGAAATGTTCTATTAATACATTGCTCCAGCTCTGCATGAAAAAAAGACAATAGAGTGAAGACCTGCTGCCAGATACTACCACTACATGTGAGTGGTGCAATCAATTCACGTCAGAGAGGGTTTACCTAGCATAATTTATGTCAAAAACTACATTTATAAATATCATCTAATCCATGGTAACCTACTTCATCCAAGCTTTTAGCTCATAGCAAATGTAAAACAAAAATGGTTTTGAGATTTAAGATAATGTATTTTAGCTCATGCTTGCTGTACTTGGAGCAGGCTCAAGGTCTTTTTCAGCATCTCAGCTGACACAGTAACTCATTAATCTGCAACACCTCACATATGACTTGAATCCTGAATCATAAGATGATAAAGAAGACTTCAGTAGAAGTCATAAAAGAAGGGTAACGTCTGAGGCTAAACCCTTCTTTCTAAAAAACCAAGAATAAATACATACATTTTTATATATATTTATATATATATTATCTTGTCTGCACAGTCTGTATTCCTGTCAGATGGTTACAGATTATATAAGTGTATATACGATACATGAAGTTCAAGTAGGTCTTTTTTCTTGCTTTTGTTTTAAAATATCTTCATGTTTTATAAATTCTTGCATGCGGATGTTAATGTTACAGCTATTAATAGTACAAGTCATTCATGAAACTGAGCTACTGAAGTTTCCTATCTGACCAACAGATTTCTCTGAGTGTGAGTTTGAAGAAAACCAAAAAAGATTACTTTTACTCAAAGTTTTTACCAGAGACACAAGTTTTTTCTGTGATAGGCTGAAGGATGCATTTCAGAAAGGTGTAAGAATAATGCCACTTGTTCAAATTTAGTTACCTCACTTTAATCTACCTATGCCAGTTTTGTAACTCACTCATTTAGCACACAGAACACTTCAGTTCTCACTGGCTCATCCTCATAAAGGTACTTATTACTGTAATGTCAAATAGCCTTAGAAAATGCAAACATTCTTAACCAGCCGATGACTAGTAAATAAAAGTTTGCTTATGAAAAAGTTCTCCATGAACGAAGAAACTGCTCATCAACACAGTCTGGCTTAGTGCATTTGTGTTTATTCAAGTAAAATTAGCATTCATAATTAATCTCTTGTTTTATTAAGAAATCTATTCTTGATTTACAGTATTATTATAAAATAATGTGTCCTGTTACATAAGATTCAGAGAGTTCGACATTGTTTGTAATTCTGCAAAGCAATTTTAAATTGTATATTGAAATTTGTGGCAAATATAATAGTGTATGTATAATAAATGCACACACTACATCTATCACCACAAAGCTTCCTTTTTTTCTAAAAACTTATTAATCTGTTTACTTAGGAAGTTTCTATCATCATTTAAATAAATGGTTCTTACTTGGTTATTGCCTAGGTCATTAAAATAATTACTGTGTTGTTGACTTGGTACTTATACGAGGAGGAGGCAGAGAGTAGGAACTTCAAACTTAAGTAGGCTGGGAAACTCAGCATGAGGGACAGACCAGAAGCAGCAATTGAACTCAGGAACAGGCAATAAACATCCACAGTGATGCAATAACTGGAACAGGAAGAGAAAAAATTAAGGGGAAGTCTTAATGGGTTCAACAGAGTGGTGCCAAGTACGAAAATCAAGCAGCAAGATTCCAATTTCAACACATCGACAATATGAAAATGTAAAAAAGAAAGTTGAGACTACATCTGGTTTATTTATTACAACCAGAGCTAAGCAGAACCTATATACTGCCACCTATTCTGTGATGTTAAATTCACAGTGGTCACAGGTTCCCAATGTGAAGATTTAAAAGAATTTAGGTGGCTGTATATGCCAATTTTGTTAAAAACTGGACGGGGGGAGAGCACCCAGCAGCTATTCAGCCTGGTCAAACTGCTGTACTGCTGCAGGAGCTTATAAATATTAGCCACCACTATCCCACAGCTTCCTCATCTCAGCTATATTTACAATATCCTAGGATTATTACACCTTAAAATGTCTCTCACACTGATGGGGGACAGGTAATCATGACAAAGCAACAAGTGAATCTGTAAGATGAGAAGAGGACCTCAAAGTACAAGACTCCTGACATTTTGAAGCTGGGACCTTGACATACCAAGCTGGCTAAACTCCCAGGAACCTGGATGGAGATGAGACAAATAATCCCTGAAATAGAAGGAAATGTAATGAAGACACATAGCAATGGCTGAGTTAGGTAAGGTGACAGAAGAAGCCACTGTCAAATTCTCCTCACAGAAACAATAAATGAATAGCTAGAGAATGAGGACTGACTAGGACTTGTGCCAAGAAGGATCCAGGAGCTACAGCCGACTCATGTTCAATCTGCAATTCACATCATCACAGCACTGAAGAAAATGGGAAGTGTTATACTTCTATCAGAGTACTACATGGATATTTATAGAGATTCACCTATTTTTCTTTAGAACTAAGCTGATGTCTTCATTATTGTTTCAAGTGCCACAGAAAAAAAGCAGACTACAGAAGGCCTAGAAGAGAAGCAAAAAAAAAAAAAAGACAGTAGGTATAGGAAATGCATCCAAATACTTGGAAGGAATTTAGGCTGTTTCATTTGGATCTGAGAGAAGTCTTATGATACACTGTCTTAGAGCACACAACACTTCATCTGAGATAAAAGGAATAAAGTTTACTATACTATCCACAGGGGACACACAAAGGGTAAAGGACTTAACCTGAAGCTAAAGAAATTTAGGCAAGACAAAGGGAGTCTAAAAGTAGGGACAGTGAAGCTCCAATACAAATTGTCCCATAAACTTTTCAGAGTCTCTAGAATGGAACTTCTAGAGTTTCTAGAAAAAGAAATGTTTTATAAACACCACTTCAGAAGGTTTTAGGTATGGCTGAATCTAAACTCTACACTGGAAAGGGCTGACTGAATGACTTTTGAAATATATGCAAAGGCTCAAAGAAAGAACAAGAAGATATATAAAGCCAGAAGCCATGAAGTCTACAATTCTCAAATTGCTTTGTGTGGCACTTCATAGTTACACTGTACTATGCCCTTAAAAAAGGGCATGAAATCTTTGGTTTTGGCTATGGAATGTGCAATTGCAAAGACTAATTATTCAATTTTAATGAAAAATAACTGAGTTTCCAAAAGAAGGGAGGGAGAGAATTTGTCCTGACAGCTGTTTCATTGGAACACAATACAACTTTCAAAATACATCTCTATATTCTGCTGCTTCCTTTAAACCTAGGTTCTTCAAGTTCCTTCAATAATAAGAAGAAAATGGATACATTCTTAGCAATCCAACAGTTCTTTTGAGCAGCTACAGATGAAAAAATACAAAACTACTTCAAATGTGAATAAAAAGGTTTATAGAGAAACCAATAAAATGAAAATATTTGAAGATATTACTAAACTTTTCTTTTTTTTTTTTTTTTAAGTACAATGCCTAGGATTCATTCTAACAAGTGGAACATTAAAATTACCTTATATTAAAAAGTGTGCATCTGTACATTGCAAACCTAATGTTTAAGCACTTTCTCCTCACTGATTGCAGGAAGGAAAAAAAGTCAAAACCACTTCTGAAAATGGATCAGACTAATTTTGAATCACTGTTGATGTGAAAATACATTTGCAGGTGCTTTCACATGCCATTTTGAACACACAAAAAGGCAAGCATTGTGAGTAACACTGTGCAAGTCAGTCTTTATTTAAAAGATGGAGGAGATTTTATGCAAACCCATTAATATTTTTGCAGCTGATTAAATGTTGCATTTTGTAATAAATACGACAAACCAGGTTTCCTTATACCTCCTACCATCCAGGATGCAACTGTCACACCACTTATGACCACTAGCACTTTTGGAAGAGCCAGTGCACAACTCAGGCTAATCACTGGCTGTTATGGTACACATTAACACTTTCATTTTACCCCTTAACTAACTATGTCAAAGAAATGTAGTCAAACAAGCTCACAGAACACATCTGATATATCCTTATGCAGGGAATACATTCAACAGCCTTTGTAAATGGCTGGAGGTGTTTTTGTGGTATAAAAGACAGCCCTGGCATTTATCTGTGACTCTCTCATTCCCAGTTTGGATGCTTTAACTTGGCGGGAAAGCAAAGCTCAGTGACTCATAACATCCAAGTTCCAAACACACAGGTAGTCAAGCAGTAAGGAACAGTAAGGGTGAGTTATAATTAATTCATGTAATTATACCTATGTGGGATAATAAAGGGAGTCAAATTTGAGAGACAAGATCCTGTCAGCAACTCAGCACAGCCACTGAGAACTGCTAAGAAGTGCTCTTTTGCAGAAGGGAGCGCTGATGGTCAAAGCCATC
This sequence comes from Rhipidura dahli, assembly GCA_013399225.1. NCBI lineage: Eukaryota > Metazoa > Chordata > Aves > Passeriformes > Rhipiduridae > Rhipidura > Rhipidura dahli. The sequence goes on from VXAC01007801.1 coordinate 755,408, forward strand.
ACTGCTGAAGGTGCTCCATCCTGTGCCCACCCTTCCATTCTCTCCTCACAAGTCATTGCTCTTTCATACTCCCTTGCACAACAGTGTTTACTAACACAGGGCCCTGAGACTTGGCTTTTTAGGTGCACTGCATTTTTTAAATCTAGAATCCAAATAACTACAAGCAAGCACGTTACAAGGAAAGTGTGGGTTTCTTCCAGAAGCTTTCACTAGATCTCTCTGGAAGCCTGGACTGGGCTCCCTGATTACACTGCTTTAGGCTTTTGTTCTGCTGTAGGTGTTCAGTTCTTGTCTCCTGTACGAAGAAAAGTTGACAAAGATGCCTTTATCTCATAATGTGTTTTCAGGCTAACTAAAACAGCAAAGGGTAGCCAAGGGCTCTCAACTTTGTTGCCAGTGAGGACCTGACCAGACACCAATGATGTTAAAAAAATTATTAACAATTTTCCCACAGCAGTTGGTGCTTCTTGATTACGGACTTGTCAGGCTGTATAACTGTAAGGAATCTGGGTCTGTCTTCAGCCCTTCAGAAAAGAGAAGACAATCCTGAAATTCACCTTGAAATGTACAACTCAAGACCTACTCTTCTCAGTTTGATCATCAGCCATGGGTAATGTAGGCTCTTGCAGGTTTGATTCATATTCCTTGTCCATTGTCCCTCATTTCTTCTGTAAGGTTGTACAGCACAGTAAGTGACAGCAAAACTAAATACTTCTATTAATGGGATTGCTATTAAATCTAATTAAACACAGACTCCAAGAGAATCCAGCTTACTATTCTACTGCCATTGCAGGCTGTCAGTACTAGAAACTCTAACACAGTGGTGAGTTTGCTCTTAATAGCCTTCATTTCCTCAGTGGCAATTTCCTGACATTGAAAATTAAACACATGGGGGAGCTTGTGTGTGTTTTCTTTCCAAAGGAGTGAAAATTAAAAAACACACAAAAACCCCCAAGCCACCCACCACAACTTAGTGCAGGGATAACACAACTACCTATAATGCACTCGGGACATTTTATACAGGGTTGCTAGTAATACCAAGGATTTAAATGCAGTTTTAGGATCTGACATGCTGAGAATAAACTCATCACTAATTAAAAGAAAAATTTTAAAAAGTTCATGTCAGTGTTCTACGGACAAAAGATAATTGTACAATTGGTAAGGAGATCTAAACTTTACATTGGAGCCACCATGAGCAAAACAAAGCGGGGAAAAATTCTACTGCAGGAGACAATAAATAATTCTATTTGTTTAATAAAATCTACAGAGATGTACTACATATATGGCCAAAGAACTGGTAGATAGTTAAAATATTCTCCACCTGCATTGTGAATGGTGTAAAGTAACTATAGCAGCAAGAAACTCAGATTTTACAGAGATGAATCCCACTACAAAACTTCCTTTGACTTTTATTTCTATGTTATTTCCTATATTTATTTGCAGAACACATTTAATTTTTTCTCCCATAAAAATAACTGTACACTAAAGCAGAGGACCAGAACCTGCAAGACTTTGAGAAATGCAGGTTGTGGGACCTCCTGCATCAACTAAACGAAACTCTTTAAAAATCAGGTTTATTTAATGCTCATTTCATATATAAAATACCTACTCTTTTATTACAAAATTCACACTTAACCTCCCACTCCACCCTATGGGAAAGTCATTCCTGTCAGGGAGAACCTACACTTAAGCTTATTAACCTTTAGCATATTAAGACAGACAATGACAGACTCTTCTCCAATACTGTTCTGACAGAGGAGTACTCAGCTTTTGCCTTAAAATATTTACTGCATGACCCCAAAATAAATCCTGTAATATGGGGAGGGAGGAAAAAAGGAAAAAAAGATGGAAAGCCCAAGCATTCACCCTTTCATCAATACCATATATACATGTAAAGGTAATGCTTAAAGATAGCTCAAATTAAAAAAAAAACGACAAAACAAACAAAAAACAACAACAAAAAAAAAAAAAAACCAAAACACCTCCCACTGAAATAAGAAAGAAAAGAACAAATATTAATCAAAGAATTGATAAGTAAGAATTATCTGCAGATTAACAGTTATGTCACAGGCAAGGTTTTATTTCCCATGCCCTTAAACTAAACTTATGAAAAGAAAAAATACCTACTGGTGTCTGCCTGGCTGCCCACGCTGATGTATCTGTCATTCCCAGGAAGGGCTGTTTGGTAGTAAGTTGCCTCCTCTAGCTGGGGCACCTTGGCATTCTTCGCAGTGAGAAAAGCCACAGCCAACTCCAGATTACCATTGCTGTCCTTTAAGCATAAAAAAACCCCAAGAAGTGAGAGTCCCCTCACCATTTTTATAACATTTCTTAAAAGCAAACTACATGATTACCAACTTCAAGTCAATAGCCATTGTACTGTCAGATAAAATACTGACTAAAAAAAGAAAGTTTCCAAACTTAACACATTCTGCATATTTCACTATTTTTAACCAAAATAAAGATAAAATATCTTATAAAAATTTGTTTCGCTGGAGTTTCACTTATTTCAGAAAAAAAACAAAAAACAAAAATCAAAAGTCTTGTAGTGTAGGTCACCCTCTCAAAAAACACAACCAGCACATTCACAGATTTCTCAACAGCAGTCAGATTAATTTTTCTGAAAACCTACAGTTTCATTTTTAAAGCCAGAGATCCTGGCTTTTGAAAAGCAGTTGAGCACATGACTAATGCTAAAAACAACTATTTATTTTTTTGTGTATTTATTTTTTTTTTGATTTAAATTACTAAATTCTCATTTACCATGTATAAATGGCTAAATAGTTTTGCTTGAGGGAGACGGAGATTTTTAAAATTTTTATATATATTTAAGTATACGGAAAAAGAATACAGAGAAACCTGCCATTCTTTACTTGCATCCAAGAACTCTTCTGTGCTGTGGAATAAATTACTATGGTTGAAAAAACAGTGAAACAATACCAAATTAGCAAAGGCTGGCAAGTTCAAGCAGAGTTCTTCATTCTGCACAATGAGCAAGGCTTGTGCATGATAGAAACAACCAACCTTGACAAGAAAACACCACTTGATTCCTCAAGAACTGACCAGCTGTAGCAGCACCAATGTATCCCAAAACAATTCACACAAAGGTTAAAGGCAAGTCATAACATTCCTGTCTTTTCATTTTTGAACACTGGATTAATTTTTATGTCAGTACCAAAAGAGAACAAGATTCCTTGTAAAGTGAACAAGCCATCATTACTAGCTTTTTTTCCCCCTGAAATAAATTAAAGCTGGGAAGGAAGGGAAGGACAAAAGTAAGAAAGGGTGGGATTTATGGCTTTCACAGGCAGTTAAGATGAATTCAGCTACAAGTCAGTTGTCTTACCTTCAGTGCTTGTTGCAGTACCTGGATGTCATTGATACCGGTAATCTCCCTCAGCTGATTTAAAAATGTTTGCTGGTGCTAAAACAAAAAACATATAATCGAAACATGATTAGAGCCAAATAACAGCAAAACCAATTATTTACAAGAGTACATCTGCCACAAATATTACAGGCATCTCCATATGAGGTTTATGCACCAAAAAGGGGTAGAACCTTCATTACTCGAGTTTGTCTTAGTTACTGCAATTTGGGCACTTTTAATTCCCAAATGCAATGATTTTGCATTTTTGTGGGTTTCCTTGGTTTTGGATTTTTTTTAATTAAAAAAATGGGTAAGCTTAGGCAACATGGATTCAACTAGCCCATATAAAGCCACAGTTGGCCCTCCTAAACAAATAAAACTCCACTTTTGGAGGCTTTTGGTCTCCAAAGGCAGTAGGGGAAATAGCTGACTGAACTCCCACCAAAAACAACTTCTTTAACTCCCACTTATTCTCAACCCCATTATTTCCTTAACATAAATAATTCCTGGCCATTCCAACCGCAAAACCAGGAAATTCAACTTTTCTGATCACTGAGGTGTTTTAAGACAAATTCTATTAAAAACTCCAAACAAAACAGAGTTTCTTGATAATGAAACAGAACGTCAGGAATCCATCCAAACTGCCTTCTTAGACCAGTTGAATCCAACTCTCCCAAATCACATCAGTCAACATCCATAACTGAGTTTAAAGTAACACTTGGAATTAGAAAAAGAACAAGAGATCCTGGGTCTCTTAAGTATACACTCTGTAAGAATTATTAGCCTTGGTTTTTTTTTTATTTAAATAAAAATCTCGTCCCATCACTGTTTAGAGCCAACAGATGATTCACTCTACTCATGCTCAGCTATCACAACACAGAATAAAAAAGAAGGCACTAAGCTGGAAAAAACCTTGAATTCCTGTTAACCATTAAAAGCATTTTAACCATTAAAACCATGAAAACACAGAGCACTGACCATTGTTCCATACTAACAAATTTAATTGTTCCTTTGCCAGATGGGAAATGGAGAAAAGATATTTTCAAGTGGTTTTTCTTTTTAATTCTTTGCCCACCACATCCTGAACTCCAAACAGTAATTTAATCTATGAAAGAGAATATTTTTGTAAAGTACAGGGTTTTGTTTGCAAGACAAAAAGCATATTTCCTATCGGGAATAAATAAACATTCTCCTGCTTCTCTCCAAATTCAATTTAAAATAGCAACTATAATTGTCTTGCGGCTACTTCTAAAATACTTATCTTTAAAGGGAATTATTTGGAATCAAATACTCAAATACCCTTATTCTCTCCTTATCACTGCTTTGTATAGAGGAGGAAATTAAGAGCTGAATGAATGCTGAATTCCCCAGTGTGAAATTAACCTGGCAGGCACTACTTCATGCCCTAATAAGTTGAAACAGAAGGCATATAGTTCAGGATGTTTATGAATTACATACACAATCTTCCCTTCATTTATGATCCTAAGAGACACTCCTAACAATCCAATTCGCCTCTTTTCTTTTTTCTTTTCCTTTTAAAAACCCTTCTGTTGACACAAGAGAAGTGAAGTGACGCAGGAAAACAAACTCCCACTCTATCCCCATCCCTCAACCCTCGTTTGTTTACTCTGTGCATTTCATAGCACTGTACAAAGCCACGACTTGTTTCCCCATAAAGTTTCTTTCCTGCCCCTATGTCTGGCAAAAATCAAAGAAAAGAAATAGAGTATTTGGGAAAAATAATTACAACAGCATTAAAATTGGCCGCAGCAATTCAAGGGAATGGCAGTAAAGTCAATTTCTTTTCCTATTTGCCACCAATATGATGATGAACAAAACAAAGTAGTTTCACTGAAAATTATTACAACAAGTTATAACAGATTTCTGTATCTTCCACAATATATACAACACTTGGAAAGGCTGATTGGAGGATACTCGTTGTTCACAGAGACTGGGAAAATACAGAAGAGACAGTTTACCAACAAACAATCTCTTAGCAGTTCAAAATATTGGCTGTTAATTTATGAGCACAGCTGTGACTTATAAACTTAGACATCTGTAGTTTATATCCACATTTCAGTATTCCAGTGTAAAAGCTGTGCTTCAAGGCCCCCTTCCCAAGGACATACACATTTAATAGATCAGAACCAGGCCCAGAGAAGCTCCTTTCTCATCAAGAGATGATTTAAGTATCTAAGTATACTTCTTTTTAAGGCAAAGAGTTTAAGGCACTCAGCTTCAGAATTTCTAACTGATAATTAAAAGAACAACATGGAGAATCCATAATCACCCTAGTTAGAAGTGACAGGAATTGAGAGGAAAACTAACAGCTCTCCTGAATACCTTAAATCAAGCTTTGGGCATTTGTCTGGTTTAGACATGACTGTTTTTTCAGCTAAATGTGGATAAGTTGTTTCTAATTTCTAATTGACTTGTTTCACATCATGGGGAATTTAAAGAATGGATACATTCCCTTTCTAGAAGAAGTATAATTGAAATTACTTTCACTTGATCAACATGTTCTTTTAATACCTGCTAACCAACTAACAGATCTTCAGAAACAATTGTAAAACTGCATAAGGGAGCTAAAAACTCCAACTGGTGGCCTTCCCTTCTGCAAATTCACCATCTGCCCTCATCCTCTCAAATCTGATGTAACTGCATCATCTTTACTGTGGACTGACCTTGCTTGCAATTGGATGTTTAATTTGTCACTATTCTCCTTCACTGTTATGATGACAAATGGCAGTAAAGTCAATTTCTTTTCCTATTTGCCACCAACATGACGGTGAACAAAAAAGAAAATAGTTTCACTGTAAATTATTATAACAAGTGATAACTGTATCTTCCACAATATATACAACACTTGGAAAGGCTGACTGGAGGATATTCAGTGATAAGAAAGTGTATTAACACAGGTAATTCAATTTTTTTTCATGACAAGTGACTGAGCAGGCAGCTGCTGTGAAACCCTTTCCTCATTGACTATTAGGGGATGAAATTCAATTTTTTTTTTGCTTTTCTTTTCACTTAAGACACTTATGAAACAATTGCAACCATATTCAAGGAGCTTATATTACTTAATTCCTGATGTGATTTTATTTAGTGCATCTGTACTACTCTGCAAAAGTCAAAACAAATAAATTTTATTACTTTTGAATAATATTCCTTTAGCTCTGGTTATTGTGGCATACAGGAAACTTCTTTTACTACTACCCATGACTGAAGCTTGGAGATCAATTTCTAATGCAACTGCTAAACAGTTCTGTATGACAAGAAATATTTAATACAATACCACAGACAGACTTCTATGTATGAAGCAATCCACCCTCCTCATGTCTATTAATGCTCGTTCTGATTACATTTGCCCTAAAAGCTTTAGTTTTCGTGAAGCTTGGGCTAACAAGAGCTGAAGTGACTGTAGCATATAGAACCCCAAATGTTTAAAAACACACAAATATATTAAACAATTATAATCATAATTCATTCAAAGGCTATACCCAAAAATACCCAAAAGAACTCACCTTACACTGAAACAAAGATAAAAAAATTAAGAAGACAAGTATTGACAAGTGTCTGAAGTACCTACACCTATGTATGCTCATGAAACCAGGTCAGTGAGGGAGGATTCAGATCACAACTACCAGTTCTAACGTAAAAAAGCTGCTGTGTTTTTTCAAAGTGGCTCTTTCCTGATTCCCTATTTTTTCCAAACTTGCCTCAGCAGAGGCTCAAATTCTGAATTATACCTCACTGTTCTTTAATTCAGTTTAATAAGCAGCCTCTCTTTTCAAATGGAGACACAAACCAGATCATTCCAACAGAACCAGGTGCAACGACTGGTGCTAAGAAATCAATTCTTTCAGAGTTGCCTGTACCCACTTCTGTTTGCCATCCTATCTTTAAATTTACATGATTGATTCTGTATCTTTTTGCTAGCAGAGATCCTCCAGTTTAGTGAGTCAGACTCCAGGAATATCTGCAGTGCCAGGACATACGTGCACACAGGTTACACACACACCCATTCTCCATGGAGCCTCAACAGCATTTGACTCAACTCTAAAACGTGCCTAGGACCTTATCTACAATGTCGGACTGTGCTGGTACAGCTGCTGTAGGGTACCCCAAATCCTTGGCCACACAAAAGAGATGGTTCCCTGATGCTATGGCTGCCCTGGGATCCAGCTGCTCACACCACTCAGTCCCATCACATCACACAGCAGTCTGTTCCCCTGGGGCTTTCATGCACGAGCTATTCCCAGCCTTTCCCCTTCCTCTGGATCCCTGAGGTATGCACTGTGTATCTTCAGCTCTTGGAAGATTTCAACTAACAGGAAATTCTCCCATTTTCCTGGATGGAAGCCAAATTTGTGTATTAGGAATGCATGCCCTTATTTTCAATTCTCTCCTTTTTCAGCCATCCCTCCCTTGCTCTCAGGAAATGCCCAATTAAGATTATCTGGTTTATAACCTCACACAATAGCATATTCAGTAGCTGTGCCAGCACCAGTGAAGCAGAAAAGGATCTACACCACAATCAGCTTAGGGAGATACTGTGCCCAAATTAGTTCCACGACAGAACTGTAAACTCTGATAACTTCCGACAATAAGAGCAAAAAGCTAAATTACACAAATTCTTTTTTTTTGGACAAGGCAAATCTCAAACTAATACTGAATTATAGTGAAGATAAACTGGGAGGAAAATTAGCCACCTTTTGATCTGTTTATTTTCTCCTCTCTGTAGCTTCTGAAGAAGCACATGTAAACTTCAGCTTTATTCATGGCAACATCCAAATATTTGCATTTGCAACACAAGCATTTACAAACTCAGAAGATAAAACAACTCTTTTCCATTTCCAGGCACAGATAAAGTTGTCTGTTCAGGAATGAATGAGCTGATCCAACCACTAGCAGAAGAAAACAGGATCTATGGCCTCACCACACAGTTCACATTTCAATAACACATAATGTAAATGTACTAGGGGCACCAGGCTGATTAGAAGTATGAGCCCCTCTCCTAAGGGGAAAGGCAGAGAGAACTGGGATTGTTCAGCCTGGAACAGAGATGGCTCAGGGGTGGCTTGCAGCCTTCCACCACACAACTACAAGGGAGCCTACAAGTAAAATGGAGAGAGATTATTTACAAGGGCCTGGAGTGATAGGACAAGGGGGAATGGCTTCAAAATGACAGAGTAGGTTTAGATTGTTTATCAGGAAAAAATTCTTTACTGTGAGCATGGTGAGGCACTGGCAGAGGTTGCCCTGGGAGGTTGCAGAGGTCCCATCCCTGGAAGCATCCAAGGCCAGGTTGGATGGAGCTCTGCGCATCCTGGTCTAGTGGAAGGTATCCTGCTCATGGCAGGGGGGCTGCAACCAGATGGTCTTTAAAGTGCCTTCCAACCCAGGCCATGATTCTGATTCCTGAGGGATGAATTATTAGAGGCAAAAAAAAAGAAAGAGGAAAACACAAATGCTGAGAATGGCACCTTGACTCAGGCCCTCCACACAAGTCCCGCTTCCTGTGCTTTCTAGTGCAACACTGATTTATAAGGCCTATTTGTTGGAGGAAAACTCAAATGACATTTCAAATATCTTTTATACTAAAGACAATTCTTATGAAGCCTGAGCAGCAGAGGACCTGCTAATGGCATTGCTTGCAGACAAGTAGCTAATAAGCTGGTTTCCTCATATGGTGCTGCTGTAATGAGAAGAACACTGAGAGCTTAGAGGAATATAATCCTCTATAAACAGGCTTTAAGTTTCTGTTACAAACAAACAAACAAATACTTTAACATACAAAGGACAAGCATACTAAAGACCCTCAATTAATACTGTGAATATAATTTTCTGCCACATTAATCACATCTCCCAGGAATAGTTAAAAGGCCTACAGACACTGCTGTACATTATAGCTTCCAGCAACACAGATACATTAACCATTTTCTAAATATACTGTTGGTCAAGTTCCAAATAGGCAAATAAAAACTAACTCCTTTCATGAAAATACTGAGTTGAAACACAGGGAAAACATGCAGTCAGCTCCAGAAAGCTTTGTCGAATGTCTTTGCTCTTCCCAGCTCTCAAGGTCTTCCTCCATGTGTGTGCAGAACAAATTTATTGATAAAAATATATAAATTAGAAAGTGGTTATATGTGTACATATATTTTTAAAAGCACTGTTTTTCTAGTGCAAAGATGAAGTAAAATCTCTGCACTGGCTGTAAGGCATTCCTTAAAGCACAACAGAATTAGGTTCCCTTGCCCAGCATCTGCTAAGTGAGCTTCCTTTTGTTCAGGTATGAAAAGAGAAAACTCTTACATGACATTGTATCCTCTAAGAAAGTAGGTAAAGATATATTTTTATATACACACAGATGCAAAATGCACCTCAGCTTTGGCTCAGACAAAAATCACCTGTGGAGAGCAAAGGACATGCACAAAGGCAGCAGATTTTCAGTCCGGGACTGCTCTGCACAGGCTGCCAAAATCTGACAATTACAGCAGCAGCTTGTACAAAGTGCAACTGGACTGAGAGCAAAAACTTACTTCAAGGAGGCAAAAGGACACAGAGTATGGTAGGAGCTTTCAGCCAACCACAGCCTAGCCTAAATAAAACTTTAAGGGGGAAAAGGCTTGAATGCACTACTTAGGTGTGTACACTCCTCTCTCAAAAATTAAATGAAGGATTCTACATAATCATAGCTTTATGTAACCTATATCAATCCTAGACAACACACAAAATACTCTCACCATATTTCTATGCTTTAATGAGTGACTTTTCAATGAATGTCAGTGTTTGATATTAAGGTTTCTACACAACATGAGACCATGTATTCATATAAACACTTGCTATTCTGAGCCTCATATGTGGCCAAAAAAAAAAAATCTTTTTCACTCTCAGCATATATGTTTGTCTTTATTCAAGCTAACAGTTAAACATTTTGAAATAAGATTTTTAGGGGAGGCTTGAGGAGTTCAGTTTGTATTCTCTGACACTAAATATAAGGCAAACCCACCTCTCACAGTTACGTACAAAGAAGCGTCCAGAAATTATGAGCCAAATAATCACCTGCATGGGGAATACTCTTGCAATGAGCAGGAAAACCACCTGCTCAGTTCACAGGGGGGAATTTTAAAATTAGTCTAAGAACTGATTTATGAACAGTGCTGCTTGAGTCCATGTTTCTAATTACTGATAGCTACTCCAAAATGTTACTCATAGCTACCCCAAAATGAGCCTCAGTGACAGGATGATAATCAAGAAAGGAGCCTTAGTATTTACTGAAAACAAAAAGGTGTCAGAAATGTACAATTACTGAGAATTTTGAGGTCTGTGTGTTTTAAACCATTATGATTTCTCCTTGCCCTGCTCAGCATAACAGTGAGCTTCCCAATAGTAATGACAGTAGGTCTAAAATTCATTAACTACAGTAAAACCAATGAGATCTCCAGTTTCACTTAACTAGACACAAGTTAAACTTCAGGTTGTATTCGCTGAAACTGCCACGGGAAAACCTGCTTCACAAAAATCGCTTTTGATTCTTACGTACTCCAGTAACTGTGATCATAATTAGCAAAAATCCCTCTGCTCCAATTCAAGTCTGGTGGGTGATTAGCTACTGGTGGCAGTGGGACAGGTCATTCAAAACACCAGCACATATTATCTGTAAACTACACATAAAATTGAGGAGGATTCCTCCGAGAGCCCACCCACGGGCAACAGCTGGGCACTGCCACAGTACCAGTGGCTCACTGCCCCAGTCCCACCTCAACACCAAGAGACCCACCAGAAGCACACATGAGCCATGGCAAACTGAAGCCAGTGGGCTCAGTCAGAGGCAACGGGGGAAAGGGGGAAAGGAGAAGGAAGCTGGAGGATGACAGATGCACAGAAAACTGTGTGTACATAAATCCACACATACAGAACCACAGGGGTAGGGGGTGGAAGAGGCTTCTGGAGAGCAACTAATCCAATACCCTGCTAAAGCAGGATATACAGACACATATGAGAAAAGGCTGAGAGAAATGGGGCTATTCAGGCTGAAAAAGAGAAGGCTTTGGGATGACCTAATTGTGGCCTTCCAGTACCTGAAGAGAACCTACAGGAAAGATGGAAAGAGACTATTTACAAGGGCCTGGAGTGACCAGACAAGGGGCAATGGCTTCACACTGAGAGTAGGTTTAGATTAATATTAGGAAGAAATTCTCTACTGTCAGGGCAGTGAGGCCCTGACACGTTTCCTAGAGAAGCTGTGGCTGCCCCATCCCTGGAAGTGTTCAAGGCCGGACAGGATGGAGCTCTGAGCAACCTGGTCTAGTGGAAGGTGTCCCTGCCCATGGCAGGAGGTTGGAATAAAATAAGCTTTAAGGTCCCTTCCGACCCAGACCATTCTATGATTCTATGATATTTTTCCAATTACTCCTGGCTATTTTCTGTTCTAAAAGTTTACTTCTTAATTTTTTGTTTCTGTTCACAGACATTTACCATCATGCATAAGCATCACCCTGCTCTGTACAATACAGAAGAGCTCCCAAGGAAACACCAAGCTAGCCCCATTCCTCCTCACACTGCTGTTATGATAACAAGGGCAACTATTCTAGGAGCAAACAAACCAACCCTGGAAATTCCAAGTGTCCTCAGATCAGTGGGATCCTAGGCTCTGTAATACTTACAAACAATAACACTCACAGGGGCTGTCAGACCACAAGCTGCTTCTAAGGAGTCAGCTGTTCTTCCCAGGCTGTAGCTCCTGCCAGTGCTGGGCAGCCCAGGCTGGTGTTGCCAGATGCCACTCCTCCCTTGGATCAAGAACCACCACTCACCCAAACCTCTGGCAAGCCAGGCCAGGCTCTCAGTAAACCATCAGAGAGTCACTCTGCATTCAGCGATTTCCTGCCAACTTAGTGAGAGCCAGGGGTGGGACAAGGGATGGGATAAGACAAAGACTGCACTGATTCCCACTGGATTCAACTTTGTTGTGGAGCAGCAACCTTTTAAGAATGAGTTGTTTCTCTGACATGATTTTAATCCTTTTTTTATCCAGTGAGAGACAGACAGGGGAAAAAGCTTCCCGCATTCCCCATCCTACTTAGGCAGTATTGCAGAAAACTTACACCAACAGGAGATGAATTAAAATTCTCACACTGACAGATGTGGTGCTCCTGGTGTACACGTCTCACAAATGAACATGCACAATCAGACCCCCTCCTGGACGGAGCCATACACTGTTCTCCACTCCCTGCTTTAGGTGTGCACATCCAGAAGGACTTCATTTACTACAGCTGTTGATGGCACAAAGATCAAAGCTTGCACTTCACCTCAAACAACTCTGCTGTATGCCCTAGGTAAGTGATACCAGGAAGATTTCACCATTTTTCCACACAAAAGTCAGCATAGTACAGTAGAGAAATCGTAAATAAAATTTAAATTGCACTTTTTTTATAGACAGATCTGTATTACAAAGAGTCTGCTGTATTCAATAGAAAGGACACATTTGGGGAAAGAGCTCAGCTGTCTGTTTAGAATAGGAAGAAAAAAAAAAAAACAAAAAACAAGCAAACTTAACAGAAAGCCTTTCAACAAAGGCTCTTCCGCTTAGTCCCATTTAAAAAAAAAAAAAAAAAAAATTAGAAACATAATTTCCTACAGAAACAGGCCTTGTAATCACAGAGTGGGCACATACCCAGGCATGTCTGCCCTCTTGTCTCCCAAAAGCAACAGCCCTGACAGCTCAAAGCCACCTCCAGCAGCTTGGCCTGACCCCAGAGATCCCCAAAAGCCTCCACAGCAACCCCAGGCTTCCTGGCACGTTGGCCAGCCAGTGTGTAGCTTCTGATCACACTGCCTGCTTTTGCCCACGTTTTGGCCCACAAGAAGTTAGAGACAACCCAGCGGGCTTGGGAAGAAGAACAGAGGGGGAGCACCTCCACTCCACTGCAGTGAGGTCTGCCAGAGGTGAACTCATCCCAAAGCCTCAACTGGTCACCCTCTCCCCAGCTGCTGGTGCATTAGAAGAAAAAATTACACCAGAAAAGTCACACACCACTATTTGCAGCATTCAGTAAAATGACTTGAGAGCTTATTCTGCCCCCACTAATCATTTAATTAGAAATCATGTGAAGAGACACATGTTTTTAGCCTGGGGAGGGGAGTGTGGGCAGGGATAGATACAAGGCACAACTCTGCAGAACGAGCCTACAGATAACATTAAGCCACATGAAATCTAGGGCAGTGTTTAACAGGACACCTGGAAGGTGACAGGCTTCTGCCAGCAGTTCCATCTTCTGAGGCGAGACAGCTTTTCCTGGGTCAAGTACCAGGAACACGATGGTGCGTGCCGTGTCCCTGCAGAAAGGCCACTGCCACACCACGGACTGTGAAGGGCAGCCAGCAGCTTTCACTTGCATTGGGTAATGACCTCCATGGATGCAGGTGATATTAGAATTGAAATGAGCCTCAAACACAACAGAAGCACTACAATATTCAAAGACGCGGAGAGATTTGTACTGCAGATCAGCATGTAATTTTACTACCTCACAATTAAAGAAACAGTAAATTCTGTGCTGCCTTCCTAGAAGCAGCATAATTGCAAGACATTTTCCATCAAATGACAGAGATGATAAGCTCTGTTACTAAAATCTTCAATCCTTTTCTACTCAGTTGGGTCACAAAGCACTCAGTACCTTCCCCAGCCTCTTAACAACTCAGCAGAGCCTCTGCACTGCACACACCCTCCACTCAGCACTGGCACACTTACAAGTCACCTTACAATTAGCCCCAGAAAAAGCTTCAAGGCAACACAGCAACTCAGCAAGAGCTGGAACTAGTGATGATGGGGAATCTGTCTATCTTCACCATTCATAAATCCAGTGGTTACCCTCTAGACCAGCAGACTGTACCCAAAAAGCAGCCCAAGCAGCTTCAGGAGGGGGGACAACTGTGGTCCAGACAGGCCTGTCACAAGAGACATTCTGTGGCTTTCAGCACTAAGTCCCATAAAACACGTGCAAGACCAGAGGGAACTTTTAAAAGTTGCCAGTAAGCTGTTGGTTATTTTTTAATTTCCATGCAAGTAATGGAATACAGACAGAGAAGACTTAATTCTAGTACCCCATTAAAAAAAAAGTTATAAGCTTAGATGCCAGAATTAAATCAAACTTGCTAATTACTACCACCAAATAATTAAAACGTTCTAATGTAAGAAAACTACACAGTAGTGGGAAAGTCTCTAAACAAAAAAACACGGTCCTCAAACAGGTGGAGATACAAGCAGATTTTGAAGAAAAGAAGCTGACAGACAGGAAAATAGGTGATACCAAGAAGGGAAACCCCTGTCTAAACTGACTATAAAGGCATTTACCTTTAAAACAAATTCATATTTATAAGCTTAAAAACATTTTCATATACTCTCCCATGGTTCTATATCAAAACAAAGCAACAGTTAAAAGCTGCAAAGTATAAGAATGTTTTCTCAGTCATAACCTAAGATTTCTGGGATACAGTGTGGTATTCAGTCCTCTAACCAGGCCATTTATACCTGTGTACTGGAAAATGTTAGGGGGAAAAAAGTACTCTTACATCAGCTGCAGTCCCAGGAGTACTTTCTTTTCCAGAGAAACTAACTTTCAGGAGAATGAAATGAAACCAAAACCAAAAAGAAAGTTGAGTAGGAGTCTGTCCCTGCTATCTCCTCTTCTGAAAAGGATGAGGAATGTCATGTGCCAATAAACACCCAGCCTTTTCCAGATGCTTACTTTAAAGCACTCTCAGAGCACACACCTGAATGTAAATGAATACTATTTTCAACTTCCATATGACACTCTCTTTTTATTTCTGGCTTAATCCCAGTTAAAACACAGCTAAATTGAACTTCTCAAAATGGCTTTATGTTTTAATTGAAATTTGATTGAAAATCAGAAAGTGTCATTTTTGGTTTGAGAATAGGAATCAAAATTTCAAGCACAGGTATCTGACTTTTCTCAGAGTCACACAGCTTTGAGACAGAAAGTTATCACATAAGCCATGTGTGACCTCAAGCCTGTCATTTACTATTCAACAAAAGTAAAAGTTGGCATGAAATACAGCTACATAATTCACAATCCAAAAATTTTACATCTCAGACCCTAATGTCAAGTGAACGTCCTCTTCTAAAGGGAGCCCTCTGGATTTTGGGGTACAACACCAGTGAAATGATGACAGTTGGCAGGAAGAAGCCACAGGGGTATGGAATGCCACTATATCACATGCATTCATTTCCACAAATTCTGTGTATAGTAAGATACAAGGGTCAATTAGATTTAAATAGCTCCAGATTTATGCCTTGAAAACACTAATGCCTCTCTGACAAGCTTTTATTAAATACATTGTTCTGTCTACCTCTGCATACTGCAAAGCTGAAAATATGCTTTTACCTGATGGCTAAAAAAGCTTTAGTCAAGGATATTTTAAGCACGATCTGCATTTTCTTGGCACCTAAACTTTGATAAGCTTGACTGTTGCCAATTAGTTGATAATAAAAACATTTTAAAAGAAATGCTGTGCAGAGTATAATTTTTTCAGCAAGAATCCACTAGGTAAAATAATTCAGAAACGAGCTATAAACAAAAGCATCAAGTCAAAGCTGTGAATCTCAGAATAAAACCTGTTAGAATTTACATACCAATATTTCTGATGCCCTTAAAACAATGTGTTTTACATACACAAATCTTTGTCAGGCAATGTTTTCAAAACTAACCTAGTTGCACTCCAGCCTCCAACTGTTCCACATCACACATCCTTTGGATTCCACCTTTCCAACACCCTTAGGAGAGATACCTTAAAACTGTGGACACTCAGTGGTGCTACTGTTCACAACAGTGCTGTTCCTGTTAGAAAGTCCCATCACCACATAACACCAGATTTCAGGGAAACTCTCATGCTGATGGCTTTCAACATGCTCCTGAATGTCATCCTTTATGGCAAAGAAAAGCTAATGACATTTACAAAACAATGAAAACTATCAAACCCAACTAAAAAAAAAAAAAATCAATGCCTTTTTAAATTGCAAGAGTCTAGTCTGAATGGATTGGTATTTTCATTGTGATTTTCAAATTTTGGAATGAATGATGTTACTAAATACATGGGGAAACCACTCCATAATTAAACAGACAAGAACTCAGAAATCCTCTCTCCAATCAGGGAAGTCATCAAAGTGTCCAGTTGATGACATTTTGTGTCAATCTGCCCTTTACAACATCTTAGGACCCAGCTTCACAGCCTTTCACAGCAATCTCAACATTTTGAGTCAATGTTGCATAACATTTCATTCATTTTAAAGCCCAAACCCACAGATTCTGCACCACACTCACCAGGAAAATTACTGTGCAGTTCAATATGCAAAAACCACCTCTCTACCACAAGACAGAGCCCTGTGAGTGTCAGCAGGAGTCAGCACACCCCCACAGCCACTCCAGAACACAGACTGGTGTACTCGCCTCGAATACTGAGGCAGGGGAGGTGTAACCCTCTGCAGCCAAGAGACTTTATCCACTTCAGAAAAATAGGGTGGTAACAGAGCACAAAGATGGTATGGACAGGACCATTCAAAAAGAAATTTCATGAAAATTTTCCTCTAATGGTCTGTAGAACTCCTAGTCACTTCCAAGTTTTGAAGTCCTACAGAAATCCAGCAATAAAGCAATGAACTCCGCAATACAATATGAGAGAGCAAACTGCAGGGCTGACAGAAAGCAACATTTTAGATGGTCACCACAGCACACACTACAGCTGCTCCCCATTTTACCTGCAAGTTTGGCTGAGGTGTGCAGGCACAATACAGCTTATGATAACGTTTATATTCAGCACAGTATTAATGTAAGGTAACATGAAAAAATCTGACACGTGCTGTCCGGAACACACTGCATTGCCAAATTAAGAGATTCAGGTGTTCACCAAAACCAGCAAGAAATGGCATTTTGCCTACCTGAGGAAACAGGAAAAACTATTTCCTTTTGCTTGGCACAAAGCCTGAGTTTGTACTACCATGCAAGGTATGCCCTGCAGGAAGGCATCTCACCACCTCAATACTAAAGCCTCACAGCTTGAGTATTGTCTCCCTTTCCTAAATAATAAAAAATATGAGCTTATAGGAAACTTTGAACTTGCACAGTTTTGCATGCAACCAACTCCAGTAATTCACAGTATCAGCTTTTCCCTATTAATTATGCTTGACCACCCATTAACCAGAGCATTAGACATATCACAGTCCCAAAGGGAATGGAGGGAGCTTTCATGCCATGTGTCACACACTCAGCTCCCTGGCAGAAGTCACACGTGAGTGACATCAGTTTCACTCCACCACTGAAACTGAACCCATGTTCACTTCAGTCTCATATTTTCCACTCTTGGCAGATGCTGACTTCTTTAACAGCACCCCAACTGATAAAGTGTAATCATCAGCTAACAGAAGCCATCTCTATTTCATAATGTGAATAAAACCCTGAAGTATTCCCAGAATTCATAAAATCCTTTTGAGACACATTGTCACAACAGCCTCTCCTACATTACTCACCTAACACTCTAACTGTGATTTGAATCATGATACTACACTGATGCCCCAGGCAGGAGTCAACAGGCCCCAGCTGAGAACCTGAATTCCCTCAATTTAAAGGTGTTTATCTGCTGACTCAAGACCATCACATCGGTAACTTAGTCACCAGGGTTTGATAGGGAAGTTTAACAAAGCCAGCTAAAAAAAAACCCAAGCAAAGAAAGAAACAAAAAACAACTCTACAAAATAAAAACAACACACATACAACCCTTCACTGTGACTCTAGGCAACCTTCACCCACTTAAAAATAATCACAGTGGTTATCACAAGAGAACTAGAAAGTGAAAGCACTCAGGATACTTTCATTTCCAAGAAAATCTGCTCCCACACCTGTGGCTTTTCTAGTCAGAGGAAGTAGAAAAGACTTTCCTCTCTCAGACAGGTCCCAGGAACTCTCTTACAAAACACATCCCCCTCAGATTTTTAAGAGCTCTGTTCCATAACAAGTACACAAAATCAATTTAAGAAAAAAACAAAACCACAACCAACTAAACAAAACCAAAAATTCGGGCCTTTAAAGGAATTTGTTCCTACACAAAAACATGTAAGTGAAGACATAGCTCTTAAGCTTTTTGTTTACTTTTTATGCTAAGGAATACCAGGAATGTCACATTTGACTCTTAGCTTTTGCCAGATGACCAGCTGGGAATTGCAAATCAGTATCTTCACTACAGAAAGTAAAGAACAATATTATTTTAATGTATCTGTAGGCACCTCTGGGCACCTGAATAATCCCCCCCTCACTGGCACCGCCAGCAATGGCTGTAAGGGGCTGGCTGGTACAGCTCCCCAGACACCTCCCAGCACAGGTGAGGGTCAGACACCTCCCTGCTGGTTCTGCAATGATCCCAGCCCAGCCTTGTTCCAAGTCCACTCGGGCCTCAGGTTGATTCACTAACCTGGCCACTTGGTCCCCAGCACCTGGGATATCCCTCAACCTCACCATTCACACCACTGGAGCTACGGAGCCAGCTTCTCAGAGACTGAACAACTGGGCTGTCAACTCTTGGCTGGGTTTTTCAGCAAGGGAAGAGAGAAGATTTAGCCAGAAACAGAACAGAAATTCCATCTTTTATTCTACCTTTCATTCCCCTAAAGTTACCCAAGTCCAGAAACACCAGCTGAACTGACAGAATTAAGCAGATGCCAGCCACAATGTATCTTCTCAGGCACAAGAGGGTAAGAAAAGCAACAGTTCAATTATTCTTCCACTTATCTTTATGAAGCACTTTAAAAAATGGGAAATACTTTTCTATTTTAAGACATGGGTAATTTGATTTTTTGACCTTTTCATAGAAGGTGATGAGTTTTATCATCTTTTGGTGTTGCTGCTCATAGTAGCTGTGAATACAGAGTTATCCTAAAACTATTGGGGGTGGGGGAATGTGTGTTAAGGATTTACTAAAGATATTTTAAAATAATATTACAAAATGTTACCAGGAAAATGTATAAAATTTACACTTTCATATTCTGAAGCAGTATTTTTCTTTCAAGGTGCAGACCAAACATATTTAAAGACATTATTTCAGACAAATTCTAATGATAGTACTACACTTGTAAACTCATGCAACCAAAATTGAAATCATTACTGTATTTCTTTGAAAGGTTTTCTGAAAGCAAAAAGTTTTAAACTGCTGTGAAAGGTTTCATAAGGTTGCTGATTAATATATTATATCAATAAACACAACCCTCCAAGATTCAGCAGGCTTGCATAGATACCAAACAATAAAAAAAAAAAAAAAAAAAAGACAAAAGAAACTAAACTAACCACGCATACCTCCACATACTCCCACCAAAAATCCATCAGAACAGTCACAAAACCAGAAGGCATTCAGCAGACCAGTCTGACGAGGGCTTTCAAAATTACTTTGAGTCACTGGCCTTTGCACCTTGCTCTAACTTTCAGAAACACCAACAGGAATCTGTATCAAAGGTGTAACTGTAAGTACTATAAAGTTTTTTGATAAGAACTTTTTTCTTAAATACAAAACAAGGTGTGTATATTTAACAGCATAACTCCACAGTACTTCAAAAAATGTTTGCAAATTACTTAGTAGTTGGTGCAAACACCTTCAGTAAACCAGTGCTGTTATTCTGCTCATCCTGGCCAAAGAGGTAGTAAAGCTCTGGATACCAGCACTGGCAGCTATAACTCCCCATATTCAAGCCCTCCATGCACAGAGCCCACCTGTCACACAGTGCAAACACAGACAGCTTCCCATGCATGGGGAGATGCATAACCCAACCCTGGTCAAAGGCAAGAGTAGCTCTGGCCTCATGATGAGAGTCTGCAGCCTCTTGGATCCACCAGGCTACAAGGCTACAATACAGAAATCTTAAAGGTATGAATTTTAAATCCTTGGAAGATTGCCACCTATTAAGATGGGGGGGGAAAAAAAGAACACAGCTCCCAAGATACCTTCCTTGTGAACCAAGTGCTCAGTAGACACTTAGCAATCACTTCCTGCCATTCAGGGCTGCATCATGTCAATTGGTGGAGACAGATAACTCTGTCATCCTCTGCATGAAGAGGCTTTTGCTTTCAGGAAAGAAAAGCACTCAGAGCCAGGTTATTAGCTAAATTTTTAAATAATCAGTACATCAAAATCATGGGATGAGCAGAGTAGAAGCACACACGAGCTAGAACAATTTTCACTTTTTTACCTTGAAAAAGAACAAGAGAAAAGAATTTAGTATCAGATCTTGCTTTCAGCCAGGCATTATTTCAAGTGGTAAATATCCTTAAAAGTTTGTGCTTCATTCAGAAAAAGAAAAATGAGCTGAGCTGACATGCCTGACTTTATTCTACTATTCCTGAGATTACACTGCCAATGCATTGCTGAATCACAGGTCTGAAATAACAGTGGGTGTGGGAAACCAAAGGACAGATAAAACAGCCTTTAAATTCATGTATCAACCAAATGTCAGGCTCTTCTGTCCAAAAGCAGAAGAACTTGATAACACACATTGCTGAGAGGCCAGCTAAGTGCCACCAATTAAAACCCACCTTCTTCAATCTGCTGTTGCAAGATGACCATCACAGTAATTATCAGAGCTGAGACAACGCTGAAATATGTTTGACCTCCCCACATCATAACTTCCAGTTACCAGAAAAATCACCATTCAGCCAGCCCCTGAACCCGCTGCGTAGGGGACACTGGCTGAGGGAAGGGTCTACACAGCATGAGCGGCAGCCTGGGAAGATCTTCCTCTAGGAGGAAAATTGATGCATGTAGGCATCAGCCATGTAGGGCTGCCTGGAATATGGGAAATCCTGCAACACACATGCCTTAGTTCCTCAGCAGCGAAATGCCTGACAAAAAAAACCAGGATTGTACAGGACAGAAATACAGATCGGACAGAACAAGAAGCTACTTTTTTTTTAACTTCTCACATTGTTCACCTTTATTCACATGCTTTAGTCTTACTGTGAACATTACCAATAACTTCCAGACACCGAATGATGTCAGAGAAGCACACAAGGGCCATGAGCAACAAGAATAATATGATTAATTATTTGCTTCAAGACATAAATTACAAGTTTTAACTAAGGGTCAAGATGACCAGTAGAGATGAAAGAAAAAACTTCTTTTGACCTGATGCAGCTGCTTTAACTACACAATAAACTAAAGATAGCTTCAGTGGGAAACAGGCAACATGTTTGTAATTGGAGCATTTATTAATACAAATCTACATCTTCAAGTGCTGCTGAAGTTTGACACACACTTCCTGTATGACAGTAAGAAAACATCTAATGAACAATGTTGGGAACCACAGCTCCGAATAAGGTATGCTGATGACTCAGGCATCTCTTGTAAACCTAATATATTTCGGCTTGTATGTGGTTTCTTCATGCCAACAGAGAACAATTGTAACAGACTTTGAGGTCTACAGAACAAACTCCCTTATTTGTGGAGATTGGGATTTTCCTAATTCAAGAGAAGACAATGAGTTAGTCCTATGGTAGCCTCTCCACCTTTCATCCATGCATCAGCCCACTGTACCTTCACCATTTGCCTACTTACACGCAAATACCTGATCAATTTTAAAGTTTGTCATCCAATTAGCTAGTCATTAGTCTTGCTAAGCAATGAGATACTCACTTTGGAGTCAAAAAAAGCTTTTGTACAAAGTACTCTCAAGATCTGCCTTCCCCTCATTCCCTAAATGCGTGCAATTAGGGATAAAACAGGTAACAAACAATTTCAGATAATAAAATAATCAGATGATTCAAGGAAAAAAAATTCTGCCATGAAAAAACCTTGATACTTCATTCAGTTTCTCTAGACACTTAAAGAAGTGACCATCACCCCCATACTGATTACAACTTCACAACTACTGCCAGCTTTATTTTTTACTGCAGCATGGATCACCTGGCATACACCTCAATCAATCTTCAACCTCCTTTTGGGCTTGTCCTTGATTTGAAGCTCAAGTAATCCTGAACTACTGACCCATAAACAGTAGTTTAGCTGAAAACTAACATTTCTCCTTCAGGATTATTGTTAGAAAGTACAAAAAGGCAGCAATGATCGGGGTCCATAACGCACTATGTACCAGAGCATCTGATGTGATAATTATAATATATTAAGTAAACCACTGACAGGAGGTCTTGCAAAAGATAAACTTGCTCACAAAAGTTGTCAGATGCACAGCAGCAACATCAGTTTTCAAACACAGCAGGCACACGTAGCAGCAAATCTGCTATATTAACCTGCGAGCACACCCCGGCTGAAAACACTGACAGAGGAACAAAATCAGTCCGTTCAGCCCTTGCCTTCCTGCCGAAGCAGCCAAAATCGCTGCTAACTACTTCCAACTAGGAGAGCAGTGCGCGGCCAGACACGCCCTCCCTCGAAAAACGCTTCTTAAATGCGAATTGTACCACTTTAACCAATTATCCCTTAATCAGCACATTCCCACTGTCCACTCTTACGGCTGCAGCCATTTAACTTCCACACCGACTATCCCAAAGCACATACACCTTTACCCTAAACCACGAAAACATTAACAAAAATCAGGCACGAGGCAACAGTCATACCACTAACCAGAAGAGTTGCGTTAACCTACGAGTTACCTTTTCTAATTTAAAAGCACTGCAATTTAATTTTAGACATTTCTCTTGACAGTTCAGTTCAAGCGAAGGAAAGCTTTAGAAGCTATCTTTTTTTTCTTCTTTTGACAGAGAAACAGTCTCCGCCGAGTCCTGGCGCACAGTAGAAGCTTGGTAGGCGCCGTCATTCCCTTAACCCCGTTCCATGATGCACGTTAACACGAGTCCCTAAACCCGGCACTTTTTCACTCCAGCAGGAGCGCGTCACTCGCTGGAAATAGCGTTCACCTTTGGCAGGCGCGGATGCCGGCGCTGCAGGGTCACGCCGGGCATGTGCAGCATCTCCCCCCAGGCCCACGGGGAGCTCGGCCGGGATCCCGCGCTTCTCCTGCCCAGCCCGGGTACCCCCCCCTCTCCCCGGCAGGCTGCGAGCGCAACAGGCCCGCCCGCGGCCGCGGGGAGTGCGCCGGGGCTCCCCCGAGGGCAGTGCCAAGCCCGGGGCCGGGATGACCCGGGGCCGGGCCGGCGGCGGCTCCCGCTGCTCCTCCGCGGCCGCCG